>JAXGGA010023406.1:0-13516 GCA_038373865.1 Uloborus plumipes | reverse complement strand
AAACATGTTATTCTAGCTGTTGATCTTTTTAAAGACTGAATTTCACAAGTATCTTATTTCCCTTTAGAATTTTTCAAAGCATGTGTTTGTATTTGCTGATATATGATATTTAGTTGAATAAGGCTCAAAATATTTTTTAATAAATAAATAATAAATAAATAAAATAATAAGAAATTATTGTCACTCAGTTAACTTTTAGAACTTTTGACTCTACTATCTCATCCACAAAAGTAGATAACTCCCATTTGTAAATATCTTAATTTTGTCAAAAAGAGTCATTCGAGCTATTTTTAGTACGAAGCCAAGGGTGAGCTCAACTTTTACTTGCAAAAAATGTTAATAGCAATTTTCAAATTGAAATCTCAGCAGCTAAAAACAAAGCATGAAAATACACTGAGCAATTCGTAACACCATTATCTATAATATACTCCAATCTAAAAGTTTGCTATTTGCTGTGCAGTAAAATTAAAAGTTAGCGGGAGAAGAAATACAAGTTGTTCCAAATTTTGAGCATATAATATAGGTACATTTGGATGAAATACAACCTTTGGTTCCATATTTTGCCCTAATATGTACAATTTCTCATTCAAAAAAAAAAAAAAAAAAAACCCCATTTTAGTCCTGTACCTGTCTAATGTGCCACAACAGCAGGTAAATGCGTTTACATGGTAAATTTGCTAAAATATTCAAAAAAAAAAAAAAAATCTCTTCACAATGCACTTTGGCCAAATAATAGCTGTACAATTGTAAATTATAACGTGGTAAAGTAGATCATTTTAACCTTCTCTACTAAGTTTGTGCCTCTTCAAGTCGAAACGCAATTAAAATAAAAGTGAAACATTTCCCAGTATGTGCATAAAAGGTAGCATTTTTAAACAGACACTAACTTATCTCTATACAAATTTTAATGCTATATGAGTGCATGTACACTGCTGGCCAACGTAAATGCAACACATTGAAGGATGCATGCACATAATATGAAATTTACAACATGTGTTAGCGGAGGTGAGATATGCAAATAAGTAGAATTTCAGCGCAGGCGCACATCATGCGTGCCTGTGGCGCCGCTTGAAGGCATTATTTAAGGCTTGGAGATTTCGACGATTTCAAGTTCGGCAATTCTGTTTTTCTTGTGGTTTTTTCAAATAAACGATCAATTATGCCTCTTAGAAAACAGTGATCATTTTTTTTATCATCCTATTATTTTTCTTTCACAGCGATCATCCGAGTTTGACAGAGGAAGGATAGTGGATTACCAAGATTTTGGGTTAAAGTTCAGGGAAATCGGTAGTCGTATTGGACGAAACAAAACAACTGTAATGCGGATATGTAATTGTTAGATGCAGGAGGGTAGGATGAACCAAACTTTTCGATCGCATCTAAATCGGTACACCACTTTACGTGATGACAGGTGAATTGTGCGCATGGTAGTGACGGATCGCTCAGTCTCATTACGAACAATAGCGCTGCACAATCAGTCTGTAACGCATCATCTAGTATCTGCGCGTGCCATTCGACGTCTTTTACAGCAGAGTGGTTTGTCCACAACCTGTCTTTTGCTTCGTCTACCTTTGACGCAGAACCACAGATGTCTCCGCCACCGATGGTGCGATGAAAGAAGGATGTTGACGGCAGAATGGAATGAAATTGTCTTTACTGACGAGTCATTCTTGTCATTCTTCAGTCTGCAACACCAGGATGGTCGAATTCTAGTCTGTAGACACCGTCGAGAGAGAATGCTGAACAGCTGCGTTATGCATCGTCATACTGATCCTGCATCGGGTATTATGATATGGGGCGGCATTGGATATCACTCTCGCACTCTCCTAGTACGCATTGAAGGTAGTTTAAACAGTCAGCGCTACATCTCCGAAGTTTTCAAGTCAGTTGTCTTTCCTTACATTCAGGGCCTGTCAACAGCCATATTTTAACAGGATAATGCGAGACCACACGTGGCACCCACTGCCCAAGTGTTCTTTGTCAATCGCCAAATTGAATTGATTCCCTGACCGGCTCGCTCTTGGGATTTTTGGCAGATAGAAAACATGTAGTCCATGGTTGCTCAACCATTGACCCAGATTACATCTCCAGCTGCTACGCCAGATCATTTTTGGCAACATGTGGAAGCTGCTTGGTCTGCTGAACCCCAAAAACGCATCCAAAGTCTCCTTCAATCAATGCCGAGGTACGATGACCTCCAACAATAGCGGCTACTCTGGGTACTGATTTTAGCAGGAAGGATATAAATTTAATCACTTAATACTTGGTCAACATTTTATGTACAGAAAATGTTTTGTTGTAATAGCTCTTGTCTTTCTTAATGTTGCAATTTGTGTGGCCAACAGTGTATACAGGGTGGTCCTAAACTCATGGTACAAACTTTTAGGGTAGGTCAAGGGCATTGTAACAATGACTTTTTGTATAGGAATGTATAGTCGCAAGTGACGCGGTGAGTCGTAAACAAGAGAAATAAAAGGAAAGAAAAATGGAGGGATCAGTTGGTATCATTGCCAGTAGAGGGCAGTAGATGTCCAGCCGCTGTTGAATATGATGCATCGCAATGAGGAAAAGCGCCATTCTCAATTGTGCTGCCGTAGAAGATGGGTGACTTCACGAATTCAGAAAAAGCAGACATGCATTACATGTACGGTCGTGCAAATGGTAACGGCAGAGCTGCGTTACGAATGTATCGCGAGGAGTATCCTGATCGCCGAATGCCGGATCACAGAATTTTTCAACGGTTGCATCGTCAACTTTGTGAAACAGGTGGCTTCGGCGTCAACAGACATGACACTGGTCGATTAAGAGCTGTACGCACTCCAAGGCTGGAAGAAACCATCTTGAACATTGTGGCTGATAGACCAGAGTCAAGCACAAGAACTGTTGCACATAACGTAGGTGTGAGTCATCAGACTGTAGGCAGAGTGTTAAGCGAAAATCGCTTACACCCCTTCCATTTTCAGAAAGTACAAGCATTGAATCCCGCAGATTATCCTCTCCGCGTGAACTTCTGCCAGTGGATGATGCAGAAATGCGCATTGCAGCCGGATTTCGTAGATCATGTGCTATTTACAGATGAAGCCACATTTTCACGCGAGGGTGTCTTTAATGCGCACAATTCCCATGTGTGGGCAACCGATAATCCACATGCAACGCGTCCACATGCGTTTCAACAACGTTTCTGTATTAATGTGTGGGCTGGTATTGTGCACGACTTTTTGATTGGCCCATACTTGCTACCCACGCGACTAAGTGGCGAAAGCTATCTTATTTTTCTGAAGGAAGTGTTACCACAACTGCTGCATGATGTTCCGATCGCCATTCGTAACCGCATGTGGTTTCAGCACGATGGGGCGCCAGCACACTTCAGCATTAATGTTCGGAATTATCTGAATACCACGTTTGGTGCTCAATGGATTGGGCGTGGTGGACCAGTCCCTTGGCCGCCCCGATCTCCCGATTTATCGAGCCTCGATTACTTTTTCTGGGGACATTTAAAGAATCTTGTTTATGAGACTCCAGTTGACTCAGATGAGGATCTCGTCGCTCGCATATCTGTAGCTGCTGCAAGTGTGCGTGAAATGCCAGGCATCTTTGAACGTGTACGCCAATCGCTCCACCGACGCTGTCAAGCATGTATCGCTACTGGTGGACGCAATTTTGAACACTTAATGTAAATATGACAATTGTCAACAACGCTTTGAATAAAATCTTTGTTTTTCCTTTCGGCTGTCATTTCCCCTGTTTACGCCTCACCACGTCACTTGCGACTATACATTCCTATACAAAAAGTCATTGTTACAATGCCCTTGACCTACCCTAAAAGTTTGTACCATGAGTTTAGGACCACCCTGTATAATAAAGTAATTAATATTAATACTTCATTTTACTTAACAAAAAATATTTATAAAGATAACAACAAGTATGCATAAATATATCTGGAAAATGGGAACATCCATGTTCATTTAGACTACTATCCAACATAATTTGCTGTATATTTCAGCTTTCATTGGAAACAACTTTTCCTAATGGTCGTTTATTCTGCTAATACGAATTTTTTATTAATGCAAACTAATGTAGTTTTGATATTTTGACTTTAGAAAGATGACCATGACAGTATTCTCATAAATATTTATTATTTATAATACTATGAT
The DNA here is from genome assembly GCA_038373865.1 of Uloborus plumipes. Taxonomy (NCBI): domain Eukaryota; kingdom Metazoa; phylum Arthropoda; class Arachnida; order Araneae; family Uloboridae; genus Uloborus; species Uloborus plumipes. The sequence goes on along the minus strand of JAXGGA010023406.1, from coordinate 9,362 downwards.
GAGGTTAAGAAAAAATCTCACTCTTCACTTAACAAAATGTTATTTCATTATAAGGGAGTTAAACCATAACTTATATTTTATCAGGGATTAAAAACAGCAATGCATATCTGGAATGCAACACTTTTTAAAATTAATTTCGTAAAAACAGTTTTTTTTTTTAATTGTTACGATGCACTTGGGATTTAAACAGAATACACCTAATCGAATATTAATTTAACAGTATATAGTTAACTTCATATTTTTAAAATAGTTACTTGATTTTCGATTTAGAAAGTACTAAAAATTTATCAAGCTATGCACTAACCATGTACACTGAAAATTCATCTAATGCAATTAAAATAGTTTTGATTTGCTTGAAATGAAACACTTTGATTGTAATAATGATTCAATACTAGTAAAAAAAGTAATTGTTCACCCTAATGTTTATCCTGAGCGAGAAATATTTTAAAATTCATTAAAAGAAAGATATTTTAATAACACAATATAGATGCGACATACATGAAACATAACATTAATTAATACAACTGGAATTGTGAAATGATATGGAAATTATTGGCAGCCCATTTAAAAGGAACAAGTACAGAACGAAAATTCATTCTTATTATCTCTGAAGCGTCTATTTAATTACCAATTAATAATTGTCTTTGACGAAAAATTTATTTTTATTAATTATGACACTTCAGAGATTATTTATTTCAAATTAAAACAGCGGCTTTTCTTTTGTTCCATACCTTCAGTTCGGCATAGTACTTGTATTCTAAATAAATAACTTTTCTAATTTTCGAAACTGCTTTCTTTTGTTTTAGTAACTGTCAAAGACAATATAAAGTGTACTAATTCTTAACAATGAGCAGATTTTTACCTTACGTCTGTTTGCTTTTATTAATTATGAAGTGTGATTTCATATTTTATTATAACTTGTTTGTTTTGAAGGCTTTTAAATTCGACGTTAAGAGCCATACTGTATTCTACGGCACGTACATCTTTTAATGTAGTCTAGTAAAAGAAAATCAATACTTCAGTTGATACTGACTGCGGATGCGAGTATTTTGTTGCTTTTGATCTGGAATTTATAGTGAGAGATGAATATACAGTTAACTCTCACTTATGCGCCGGCCCAAGGGACCAACAAAAAAGGCGCATAAGTGAAAGAGACGTATAAGTGAACAAGCCTATTTAAAGGATTAAAACTCAACATAGGTTCTAATGAGAGAGTGAATAAGAATGTTTCTATAGAAAGGGACATATTACTACAGCTTGGCAATTACTATAACGTAACTATAATGATTAAGAGAAAACAAAACTTGTAGCATACCTAATTACAAACTCTTCCCTTTAAAACGATGTATAATAGATAATTGTCCTTCTCCGAGCTCTAGTTCATGCGGGAAAAAATGCCTTCCGTGAGTAATAAAGGCGAACAATTAAAGAGGAAAGTAAAGAAAAATGCTTATTTTTTAAAGACAATAAATAAATTTTCATACATTTTAGGGAAAATTCGGCGCATAAGTGAAGTATTTATCTTTAGAGCGACGCATAAACGAACGATACTATCATTATTTTGCTATGGAATGTGCTGGGACTATTCAAAATCGTCGTATAAGAGAAAAAGATGCATAAATGAGGCGGCGTATCAGTGAGAGTTCACTGTATAAGGTAGACCTTTCAGTGAATGAACGCAATTTCCTTTTCGAGAAGTCGTAGCTTCGTTACAACTGTAACTGTTGCCACATGACAGTAAAAACGATATGTGTAATTACCCTAAAAAATGCAGAATTTTTATGGTTCTACAGCATATAATTTTTGGGAGGTTGCAAGGGAAAAAAAATGCCATGACCCAGGGAACGAACACCCAAATCAGAAGACGAGTACAATTTTATAGAAGTTTTTCTTCTGGAAATATGTAGAGGGTAGTTATACTGTAAAAAATGAGTGTTGTTTTTACAGTATAATGCAGTTAATTTTATAGTAATACACTAAAATTTTCTAATTTTACAGTAATAAGCAGTAAAATTGCTAATTTTACAGTAATAAGCAGTAAAATTGCTAATTTTACAGTAATAAGCAGTAAAATTGCTAATTTTACAGTACTAAACTAAATTGCTAATTTTGCAGTTATAAGCTGTAAAATTGCTAATTTTAGTTTACTACCGTGCATTTTACAGCTTTAAAATGGAACCTCTGCTGAAAGTATTATACTGTCGGTTTTACGGTAGACTACAGGTAATTTTTACAGAAATAAAGTGTAAAATTTCTAACTTTACAGTAAGAAACTGTAAAATTGCTAGTTTTACAGTTTATTACTGTGCGTCTTACAGTTTCAAATTGGAACCTCGGCTGCCACTATTATACTGTAAAAGCAACAGATAATTATTTGCAGTGTAACATCGTTAAAAAATGTAACCGTTGCCACATGACAGTAAAAACCGTTAAGACGATATGTGTAATTACTTTTGAAAAAAAATCTGGTATGGACCCCACACTACTTCTCTTTACGTGTACATTTCTTAGTAGTTGCCTAAGTGTTAAAAACTACTTGGAGTGAGCTAGATAACAATTCAAATATTTACACACCTAATCTGCCACAAAACAGTGCATAAAAATGTTTTACAATGGTTAATTTTCTAATTATTGCCGATTTTAACATCATTCAGTGAATTTTTCGCATAATATCGCCAATAGCGCCAAGTTGAACCCAAATTCAAAAAATATTTTGTTCCGCCAAATATGTCACCAAGTTGGCGTCAAACACATGGCGAACAAAAGCTTGGCGACATATCGCCAAGTGGTCGCGCCAATTCATATTACGTGAGTCTGCATTGAAATTAACACTGATTTACCCCCAAAAAGGGGTAAAACACTCCCTTGGAAACATTCGAATGCAACCAGAAGGAAAGGTGCACTACTAGATCATCCTCAGAGCCTACATACCAAACTAGAAGCTTCTACGGCATGTAGTTTTTGAGTTATGCGACATACATACATACGCACATACATATGTAAATGCAGACGTCACGAGAAAACTCGTCGTAATTAACTCGGGGGTAGTTGAAAAGGATTTTTCGGCTGGTTTTATATTGGTAGGTACATGTGCACGTGCTGACAGGTCGAAAAAAATACTCAACATTCATTCAGGGGTGAGCAAAATCAATATTTATACCTGAATTTAAGTGATTTTTTTTTCGCAATCACAGTACTTCCTTTAAAGGAAGTAAAAAGGACGATTTTTTAAGATTCTACATCATATCATTTTTGGGAGGTTGAAAGGGACAAAAAGTGCCATGACCCAGTGAATGAACACCCAAATCAGTAGAAGAGTACAATTTCATAGCGTTTTTTTTTCTTCTGGAAATGTGTAGATGGGGGGGGGGGGGAGATACTATTGTCAATCCATCTAAGAAAAATGTTTTAAAACCTTAATTTTCGAAATATTACGAGGTGTTCGTTTAGAGTGTGTGTGTGGGGGGGGGGGAGGTATTCTCTGGTAGGTTTACCCTTATCCAAAATTGACTTGCTGTACAATTTCCAATTGAGAAAGAGCACTTGAGAACTGTAGAAATAACAATAATAATAAAGCCGCAGTTAATAGTTTCTAATGATTGTAGGAGAGTGCAACTACCGGCTGCCGTAGAACAGCTGCCAGGGTCTTTTCGTCAGCCAGCAGTCGGAGTCGTTGTACAAATTTATTAATGACACCAAAACATTACAGATGTGGCGGCGTACGCTTAGAGAGCATATAACCCAACTTTGCCCGCCGGGTTATGAGGCCTTTTAGTCCAGCGGCCAAAGCACTGGGTTTCTACCACAGACGTACCCGGTTCTATTCCCGGCGGGGGACACGCCGTCCATCTCGTACGCCGCACAGATAATAATACCAGTACAAGACAAACAACAGGGTACAATACAAAGACAACAAGATAAGGGACGTACAAAATACAGAGACATGGAAAATATGACAATACGAACAAACAGATTAACCAAAAAACGTAAGGCAAACTTACTGAGTGAATGAAGTGGTAGCAAAAATAGTATGGGCTAAGATCACTTGTTGGACAGAAGATTGTGTAATGGGGATAATTGAGAGACATTTTTAATCAGAAGATGTCATTGATTAATGGTTTTAGAAATTCAGATTTTCTGTTTTACTTTGAATATTCTACTGAGTTTGTACTAAGAGTCACATAAGTGGCTCACGAAACTGATAAATGTGGCCTACTGTTCTGCTCAATATTCCGAACCGAAAACGATGTTCTGAAATTTTTTTCAAGGCAACCGATCATATTCATTCGGTATAAGGAGTGATGATTGGAAGTTCTTTTTCACAATGCTGTCAACTCTAGACAAAATTAAAGCAAACGCCAATTAATGTAAATAAAGGCAAAGAAATATAATGCACTACAGATAATAATATAGTAAGTGAAAATATATGCAAAACACAGAAAAGATGAATTATCGAAAAGAAGCAGTGGTATATAAGTTAAAAACTTTACGGGATTATCTTAGGTTGTTTATTGATAAGATTACACAGTTTACAACACTTTTTATGTTAAGGATTTGCTCTTTGAAAGTCAGAGTTCCGTATGATTTTGTGTTTACAACTTCAATTAAAAATCCTGGCAAGACAAACCTAAGTTGCAACTTCTGTTTATTTTAGAAACCTTTTTTTTTTCTCTGACAGATTTAAAAAACAGCGAATCTCTTTTTCTAGACACAAGATAGCAAATGAATGCAAACTTTATTCCAAAGTATTCACAACTTCTATCTCACTCCCACCAGCTTCTGTTAAACAACTGAAATTTCTTTTAACACATCACCAGCTTTTAAATTTCCCGAACAAAGCGGGGATGGTGCAAACTGTATATTTTATTGCTCACGTGATAGAAGCTGCCATACCGCCCTGGAAATTGAGTCCCCTGCTGATGAACTGATTGGAGGTTTGAATTTTTATGAGCGAAGAATTCCGAGTTTTAAGACAGGTTCTTTTGGCTAAGAGTTGGGTGAAAAGATGCAAATCACTAAACAAAAGTATGCGTAATGTGAACGAGGATATGGTAAAACTGAGGGGAATTCTTTATGAGATGAAATCTAGTTTAGTCTAAAATTCTTTTGACTTTATCAGAGGAACGTTTTTCGGTTTGTTTAGAACATGTTTAGTTATTCACAACTGTATGAAACATAATATTTTGAGTATATTGTGTTTCAGCACATTTTTCAGCTCAAAAGGTGAATGTTGTTCTTAGCTTGTCTTTTTTATTAGCCTACTTTCCCGTTAAAAACAAAAGAAAGACGAAAAAAGTATTAAAAGTAGCTTAATGCATCTAAAAAATATCGCCAAGTCCGAAAAATATCGCCAAGTAAAAAAAATATAGCCAAGTCCAAAAAATATCGCCAAGTTAAAAAAATAAAAAGGTAAATTGAATATCGAAAAATTAAAAATTTGAAAGTAGGGTATTGAGATGGGGAATTTGTGTGTCGGTCGGTCTGTCTGTCCCCCCCTAATAACTTTTGAATGAACATTCCGATTTGGACAAACTTTTTTTTGTTGGAAAGATCTCGGCGAGTACAGCTCATTCCCATATTTGATTTTTCGATTTGAACAATTTTTGGTTCAACTTTGAACCGATCAAACAACCGGTCCCGCGATGCTAACTTTTGAGTGAACAGTCCGATTTGAACAAACTTTTTTTTGTTCGAAAGATCTTTTCAAGGATACTTCATTCCCGTATCTACATTTTCGATTTGAACAATTTTTCGTTCAACATTGAACCGTTCAAACAAGCTGTCACCCCTAATAACTTTTGAATGAACAGTCCGATTTAAACATTTTTTTTTGTTCGAAGCATCTCGGGAAGGATACTTTATTACCGTATTTAAATTTTCAATTTGAACATTTTTGGTTCAACATTGAACCATTCAAGTAACCTTTCCCCACCTAATAACTTTTGAGTGAACAGTCCGAATGGAATAAACTTTTTTTTGTTCGAAAGATCTCGGCGAGTACAGCTCATTCCCATATTTGATTTTTCGATTTGAATAGTTTTTGGTTCAACTTTGAACCGTTCAAACAACCTGTCCCGCGATGCTAACTTTTGAGTGAACAATCCGATTTGAACAAACTTTTTTTTGTTCGAAGGATCTCAGCAAGGATACTTCATTACCCTATTTAAATTTTCCATTTAAGCATTTTTTCGTTCAACATTGAACCGTTCAAGCAACCTTTCCCCACCTAATAACTTTTGAGTGAACCGTCTGATTGGAATAAACTTTTCTTTGTTTGAAAGATCTCGGAGAGGCTTTCCCATACATTTCCATATTTCGCTTTTTGATTTGAACCATTTTTCGTTCAATATTGAACCGTTCAGAAAAAATTAACATTAGCGTCTACGGGGAATTTAAGTTGAATGTTGATTCTGAACTTAAAGTCGGATTTCCTTCAAACTAACTTTGTAAGAAAATGGTTTTGATAAATAGTGTTTGTAAAGTACTTTTCTGAGTAATCTTCTGTGAGGACTTTGATTCCGACTCCGAGTCCGCAAACGTGGCGGAAATGCAGGCTCAGAAAAAAATGACTGATGTGCAGACGATTTTTTGTTTATTTATTCATTTGTTTTATTTTATTTATTATTATTATTATTTTTTTTTGGCAGACGATTTTTTTTGTAACAAAAATTTTTCATTCACGAGAACATTTTATTCTTTATTTATATTTAACAACTGGCAACCGATTAAAAGTGAAATTCGAGACATTTTATTAACGGACGAGTTTTTTTTTCTTTTTTTTTCTTTCTTTGATAAAATACGTTTTGATGCTCTTTGTACTTTTATTTATTTATTTTATTATTATTATTTTTTTTTTTGAAAATAATGGAGGATTTTTTCTACGGAGGAACTGTAACAGTTGCACTCTTTAAAAGGTGCGACAAAGCTTTATTTATTCGTTAATTACTTTTTACGTGTCTATTTCATCTGATGAGAGGGGTATATTTTGCTTTTCGAAATCAGCTCTATGTGCTAAAAGGTATGTTTGACATAAGTTTCAGTCTCAGATAATCAAGAGAATAATGATCAGATGCGAGAATGCCGATGTCGATGTACGGGAAAGTAGGCTCGTTTAGTTCTTGACAGAACTTCTTGTTTTTATTGTAGCTGCTTTTAGAAACTGAAATAATGATTGTTTCATTAAGATTATTTTTTCTACTCGTTTAAAACAAATTAGCCGTAAATCAAGATTTGTTATTAATAATTTGTAATAAGTAAAACACTTTGCATTTATTGAATATTTTTGGCAATATTAACAAAGCGGGATGCGGAAATGAATTTGTTTTGAAAAAAATCCATTCAGGTAATATTGAATAGGTCCATTTTTACTTCTTGCTTTGAAAACCGCCCACTAAATACTCTTGCATCCTTTTTGAGAATCCCGGACTTCCTAGTTTAGATATCGTTTATAATACACTGCTCGACATTGAAAATGCAACACCAAGAAGGAGTGGTCAGAAATTGATGAAATTTGGTAAGAAGACAGAGACAGCATGGAACAATAAGTGATATTTATTTCAAAATAAATAAGCAAAATTTGAAGCGAGGACGTCGTCGGCTCAGTAAGAAGTAGGACCACCGCGGACAGCGATGCACGAAGAAACACGTCTAGGCATGGAGTCAATAAGCCTGCGGATGGTGTCCTGAGGGATGGCACTCCATTCCCTTTCAACCATTTGCCACAGTTCGTCCTCTGAACGAGGCAGTGACACGTTCTGCAAACGGCGTCCAATCACGTCCCACACATGTTCGATTTGTGACAAGTCAGGAGAGTATGGTGGCCAGGAAAGCATCTGTACACCTCGTAGAGCATGTTGGCTGATTCGAGCACTGTGAGGCCGGGCGTTATCCTGTTGAAAAATTGCATTTGGCAGACCCTGAAGGTAGGGGATTGCCAGTACATTATCTACATATTGTTGGGCCGTCATAGTGCCCCGAATACGAACTAGAGGTGATACGGAATTGTATGCAATAGCGCCCCAAACCATTATGCCACGTTGTCGCGCTGTGGGGCGTTCCACAGTTACTGCCGGATTCGATCTTTCTCCACGTCGACGCCACACACGTATGCGATGACTATCGCTGGACAAACAGAAGCGGGATTCATCTGAGAACATTACGGTTTGCCATTCTGCCATCTACGTCGCTCTGGTCCGGCACCATTCCAAACGTTGGAGTCTGTGCTGTGAGGTCAATGGCAGTCTTCTTAGCGGGCGCCGTGATTGCAGGCCACGTGCAACCAGTCGACGGGAAATGGTTCTGGTCGACACAGGAACATCCAGGGTACCTTGCACGTGCTGCAGAATCGACGTACAAGTGACTTGCGGGTCCGCCACAGCTTGTCGGTGAATCCGTCGATCCAAACGATCTGACGTCACTCTGGCTGCACCTGCACCCCTCAATGTGGCTACATTTCCTCTTTCCAACCATCTCCGACACAGCCGATGCACAGTGCTTGCATCCATGTGGGTATCAGCTGCAATTTGACTTATGGACCAACCTCCCCTTCTAAGTCCGATCACCATACCCCTTGTAAAGTCGTCTATATGCTGGAAGTGTCTTCGTTGAGGACGGCGTGTCATTTCCTCCTATCACACGTATCCTTCGAGACAAAAACCAAATTTCTCCGATAATTAGTCTGGCAGAAAAACCAACATGAACATAGCCCACTTTTCAACTTCATTCTCTTATATCTTACTTCAGGTGCGTTGGAGAGCTGCGCATTTCATATCATTTTCATAACTCAGTGACGTGCGTCTACGGTAAAATTTGCATGAATTTCTGACCACTCCTTCTTGGTGTTGCATTTTCAATGTCGAGCAGTGTATAACCCAGTCAATATGGTAAATTATATGCCGGGAGTTTCATGCGATAGGTTAGACTTATTGTATGATACCTTGTTTATTATTTTTCCTTACATTTCAAATAAACGGTTAAAAAGCAAAATAAAGTTGCTGTACGAAAAACATGCTAGAGGAGAAAATCATCTGCATACATTAAACTTAGTAAAAATCATATCGAAGAAAACTCAGTTTTAATACGGGTGAGTAAATTTACGAGTGTAAACAGAAACGTGTGTATATAGGAAAATTGAAAATCATAATCACTATTTAAAAAATCGATTTTGCATAAGTCAATCTAAACTTTTCTCCTGCGCTGTGATGTAAAAGCATTTAACTAAATAAAGTAAATAACTTGAAGATAAGATGTAAGTAACTTTTTAATTACTTTCTATTATAAAAAAGAAACTCATTAAAGACATTGATTGAAATATTATTTAAAAAATGCCAATAAATAGGATTTAATATTAACAACTAAAAGCA
>JAXGGA010023405.1:0-13519 GCA_038373865.1 Uloborus plumipes | reverse complement strand
GTCAAAAATTTAGATTTCGAATAAAAAAGGATTTATTGATCGATTTTTTTTCCGACCTGGTCTAATAACACTTACGCGCGAGGACCTGCACCTGCTGTAAAAATTGGAACAAAATCGGTCGAGTAGTTTCTGAGTTTACTCCGGACACACATATTTTAGAATTTGTGTTTTATATATACAAGGATTTAAGAACCTGCATTTTGAGGCCTGCTCATGAGTCAAATCCCTTTATAGAGTAGATAAATGGAGCTACATTAAACAAAATAATGTTTTATCTGGCGATTTACAGGTTAGGGAATCCGTCGCAATTTTTTTTAAGGCCCCTTTTAGATGAATAGAATTACGTAAAATATTTTTCAACTGCCATTCAGATCTCAATCGGGACCAGGGCCTGACTACTGAATAGGCCAACTAGGCCGTGGCCTTGGGCCCCCACAATTTAGGGGCCTCCAAATGGCTAGAATTGCTCTAATCAATAGCTAAAATTGTTTAATCCAATGCCTAAAATTGTAAAGCCTCAGTTCAGGGTGCCTTAAAAAAATTTTGGGCCTATAGGGCCCTGAGTAGGTGCAGTAGCATAGGTGCAGTAGCATAGCTAGGGGGTCCAGCGCCCATGGCAAACTTAAGAAAAATGGCGCCCCCTCTTGTGGTCGCTTTGATGGGAGGTCACTGTGACCTCCCAAAACAATTCCTTGGGCCGTGGTGGCCCGACTGGTAAGGCGTCAGACTCGTGACCGGAGGGTCCCGGGTTCAATCCCAGCCGATCAAAGATCCACCGTCTTTATTAATGGTGGCTGGGGGACGTTAAAAATATCGTGGTCACAAAGTCCTCCAAGTGAAACGATACCTCTGGGGGTGCTGGGCCAAGGATTTGCTCGACCCTTGGTTCTGGTTCAAAAATAACAGAGCGCTCTTCAGGGCCCTATCCCGGTTAAACCACGAGTTGTGGTAGGTACGGGGGGCCTTAGAGTGTGTGAAGTGATGTGAAATGTGAAAACAATTCCTTATTTGGAAGGTTTTGATTATTCTACAAATTTAGGGACAATATATTTGCAAGTTTGATTTTCTTTTTCTCTTTAAATATATTTTGAATTATGCCCAATGTTCCTGCTCGTTATATGTTTCATTTTCCCCTTTGACTCTTATTCTTCCGAAAATATTTTTATGCTAATCCACAAAAATAATTCCCTCAACTTACGTTTATTTTTTTTTTTAATCAGTTGAATTGCCACCCCCCTGGCTGCTGCGCCCGTGGCAAGAGCCACTCCTGCCAACCCCTAGCTACGCCACTGCCTAGGTGATCTAGCCTCTCGCAATTGCGATTGTTGCAACATGGTAAATACACCCGCTATGCTTTCTCCCATTTGTCCGCTATATGGTAAATGGCAAACCTCCCAATCTGAAACATTTCGCTCACAATTAACAATGACATCAACTTATATTCAATAGCAACTTGAAAATTAAATAAATTACAAACATCATGCTTCAATACCTCTCCCAGTAGCGTGGCCTGTAAGTGTTTTGAGTTACCAATTGGAATCTTTTGTAGTTTCATTCCGAGTTTGCAGCCCAGATATTTGTCTCAGTTTTCAAGATACTTCTCCGGGTCCTTTTCAGATTTCGAGCTGCTACATCCACATGTCATCTAAGATTTTGAGTGACTCTCCTCCATCAAGAGCGCCCCGATGGGAGGTCACTGTGACCTCCCAGTAATTTCCATATTCGGCACATTGTGCTGACGATTCGGCAATTTGAAGACAATATTGCAACATTGAGATTGTTTGTTCTTTTTAGTTCTTAGAATTGTTTCTTAAAAGATGCATCTAATGTTTTCTCACTAAATGTTATGCATGTACGACATATGTGCATGTTTGTATTTCATCATTCGATAAAACTGGAACTTCATTCGGCAAAATTTTCCCCCTCCCGAAAATTTTAGTTCGGGGCGCCCCTGTCCTCCATATATCATCTCAGCTTCACGCTTCGCCCTCAGGTAACACTCGTCATCTCAGATTTTGAGAGTTTCATGTCTATATATCACCTCAGTTTTAGAATGACTTCACCCACATGTAACACAGTTTGTGACAGGATCTATGACAGTTCTATGACAGTTTGTGGCAAGAGGAGAGAAATGAAGTAACAAGAAGTGTGACATTACATGTTACACTTCTTGTCATTGTAAAAAGAAGTTATCACATCTTTTTATAACAATATGCTCAACAAAAACAGCGTGATGGCGTGAGATAAGAGGAATGGGTAAGGTGAAGTACAGTTTGTGACAGTGGGACAAGGGGTCAAATGTGTTGAGAAAAATTGTAACGTCATTTATAGACAGCCCCTAAGTGTTCTTATTTAACGGGGTAACGGGGTCCGCAATAAATATTGAGCTATGAAATGGGTCGGCTAGCTAAAAAGTTGGGAAGCCCTGGTTTAGTCCAATCTTGCACTAACAATTTAACTGTATTTTTTCTTTTTTTTTTTTTTTTTTTTTTTTGTCTGAGAAATGAAAGGCTTTGAGGATGAAGGGGCTATGTTACATTTTAAAAAATGAACACTCTGGACAATGGTAAACAATGGATACGGGCAAGCAAATAAAACTTTGTTCATCAAACAGTAGATGTCAATAGACCAATTTCATACGCACACCAAGGACAAAACCAGAAAATAGAAAAGCTGCAACAACTGCAACAATAAAACTTTAATTACTCACAATTTCTGTTTTGTCACTTAACCTCTTCATCTCCCAAGCCCTTCAATTATTCTCATGATAAATTCCTAGACTAATACAACGCCTTCAGAAAGGAAGTCCAAGCAATACGGATGCTGTGAATAATGGGGTCTTCATTGACACTTGTTCCTATTATTAAGCAGACCATTCAAACAGTCAGTAGTGCAGAAACATATAAACAAGGATATCAACGATACAACCTATAATGAGAGATTGGTTGAGTCATACTAAAACGAAGCATTTAACAGTTTTTCGAAAAATCCTGGAAGGGTTGTTTTTACTCATGTTTTAGGTTAGTCCATTTCCATTTTGTCGTAAGGTTTTTGATTTTCCACCTGTTTTTCCTTCTTTCGGATTTCCTGAAAAACTCGAAGACTTAACAGTTACTTCTGGGTTTCCGAGAATGTACACCAACATTTGCCAGATATCTATTCATTAATTGATTTTAATTGTTATCGATGATAATTACATCAATACTTTATAAACAGCAGCTCCAAAAGCGATGAAATGCAGTTATTCATTTTTAGTGGTTTAAGACGCTACATTTTAAGTATGCTTTTTCTTCAGCCAACTTTGTTTTGGAAAACTGGCAGCTCAGAAGATGTGACGCCCTCGCATTGTAGTGCTCCTCTGGTAAGTTGACCTCCGGGGTTGACGATCTTTCCCTCTTTACTGGTGATTGGAAAGGGTACTTGTCGCGGATTTGAGCTGGAAAACTTTTGCAAAACAACTATGAAAGTAACCCAACTCAATTCAGGGTCAATTACTCTTTCCTATTACTCGAAAAAGAGGGAAACATTGTCTGTGTCGGAGATCAGCTTATCGGAGAAGCAGTATAATTTTTAAAAGATGCATAATATTAATATAAAAATTATAGAAGAACATTTCAAGATGGATTAAACAAAGTAGCTTTAAAATATACTACTACACATATGAATTGAGGTTAGTATTTTTTTTTTTTTTTCTTTTTAACAGACTAAATAAAACCGAAAAAAATATCAGCTGACTTCTAAATCGAACTTCATGTTACTTTCTTTAGTAAGAATTTATTAAATATCAGTTTAAAAACAAAAATCAGTTTTTTTTGATATGCTCTTACTTTTTTCCATCGTGCACCCGCTTGCCGATTGCTTTATATTTGAAAAAAATGACTGCCATAAAAGTTAGTTGAAAATTTTACAAAAAAAATGCATAAATAAAATTTACATGTTGAACATAACTCAAATCTACGGTTCTCCTTTTATTGTTTGTGTTTATTTTTTTGTGAAATAGCATGCAATTTATTTAAAATCACTTTGAGAAATTTTGCATTAAAAATCTCAGTGGCATCAGTTTAGAAGCAAATTGACTATGTTTACCTAATTAGTGAAAAGTTCTGTCTGACGTTCTGAGAGTTCATAGATGACAAGACATATCCTCTTACTTTAGAAAGGTTTTATGTGGCGCCATCTGTGAAGCAACTAACTCCCTATATCACTGTATTTATTGCAACTAAAATATTTTTTATCAAAAACTATGTTGTAATTTCCACTTCATATCCGGGCTAGCCCCCCGGGACACCGGAGTGAATCTCGAAGAGCCCCTCTTAAGGCGCCCTGTACTTTAGTGGATGTTTTTTTTTTCTTAATCGAAACCTGCATGAAAGAAGATAGTTTGAAAAAAAAAAAGGATAATTTTAGCCAGTTGCTTAGCTAGGGGTTGGTGGCTTTTGCCACGGACGTAGCAGCCAGGGTGGTGGCGGTATTTTGACCGATTAAAAGAAAAAACAATTTTTTGCTTGTCAAGTCCAAACAGACTAATAGACAAAAATTTGATAGATTGCTACGAGTAGCGCAAATTGCTCCCCCTTGTTACAACACAAATCATGCAGAAGGTGCAACTTTGTTTCGGTATATTTTGGATGGATACTAAAGTTACAGCAAATGGCTTCCTTAAAATACCCATATCTTCATTATTTCTCGAACAACCGGTTTTCAAAGCTTAAAACGATTAAATCCAGGTAATAACTACATTATAAGGCATAAAAGTCTCAATTAAAATTGTTGACACGTGTTTCGAAGCTATTAAGAGCTTCTTTTTCATTGCAAAGGATGAGAGTTTATAAATGAAAAGTAACACAAAACATTAAATAAATCTAATATGATTTGATTCATTGTTCGTTAACATTTGAAAAGCTAACGAATGATGGCAAAAAAAAAGAATACTGCACAATTTATGCAGTAAAGTAAGGCACCCTATCATGTCTTGGCGTCTATGGTGAGAGGACCTTCTCTCTCTCCCTTCAGTGTTTCTTCCAGAACTTTTGCTCTCGGAGGGAAGGAGGGAAGGCATCTTAGAAATTAGGGGAATGACTAAGATATATTTTTAGAGGGTTGATGTTGACCTCTCTTTCATCAGTGCAATAAATTTAAATCTAATCTTATAACTTAGCATGGTGTTAATGTGTAGTGATGATAATGATGACGAAGTCGTGTCCATGAAAAGATGCAAAACCCTAAATGTCCCCGAAGCTGTCGAAGACGTAAACGGCGACATCTGCACCTTTGTCAGAAAGAAGATCCTCGGGATCTTCAATGCCGATGCTAAGGAGTTTGGTAAGCATGTCTGGACAGCTGAAGATGTGTTGTGGAGACAGTTGGGTGTTATCCGAGCAGTGATGCACAATTCATAGAAAGAAAGTTGCCCAAAATGAAGACGTACGGGGCGTCTCCCCAGTAAAAATTCATGAATGTAAATATGTTGTTCTTAAAGCGCAGTTTTATAGACGCTCAGTGATGACCTTAGGCTGAGAAGAGATTTGGGGACTCTTCCCCAGAATAGAGTCCATTGAAAAAAAAAAAAAAAATACCGCAGAAGACTACCAATCTCTTTACATCATCGAAGATCATCTAAATATACTTCCTTCTGTGGAATTTCAGTTTAAATAAACTGCTTGTAAAAATTCCCTGACCAGTCTATTTCCCTAATGTCACTAAATATGGCCTATAAATATGTTTTTTAGACTTTAATTTCTAAACATTTTCGGGGAAACTTTATAGAACGTCTCATTCCTCTAAAATGATAAAAAATCATCTGCAGTTGAGGGTTTTAGACTTTAATCACAAAATATTTCCAGGAAAGAATCTCGGAACCTCCCACTAATCCATGTCATCGAGGATCATCTAAATTTTTGTGTAGTGGGAGGTTTTAAAGAATCCCAACCATTTCAGTACCATAGTTCCATTTTAAAACGTATAAACGGTGCTCAATGAGCGTATTAAAGTAAACAATCATATGCGTAATATATGGCGATAACCAGGGCCGTTCTTAGGGGGTGGCAAACTGTGCCGCTGCACAGGGCAGCTAAAATATTTTGAGATTTAGGAGCTGCTCAAGTATTATTAGGAAATAACATCTTTGTGTGTGTGTTTTCAGGGAAAACTAACCTTCAACAAAAATTCAAACTATTTTCTTGACTATGCAATACACCGCCAACTCGTTCATTTCGATCCATGAACTGCAGTTTCGAGCTTATTATGCCTTCATTAGCATGGAACACGAATGTAAACGAGTTGGAGGCAAAAATCATCTTATAGAGCAAAGAGAGCCGAAAAAAACTGGTAGTTAATGTGAAATTAGAATACTTAAAAAATTTTAACCCATTAATGCCTAGCGTCCCTTTTTAGGGACGGTCCAAAAAAGGGTCTGAATTTTCCCAAATTGAGCATTTCAACCAAATAATAGTGTTCAATTAGTACCTTGATATTGTTTCAGTTCGTTATTAATAGATTGCAGCACATAACTATTGTTAAGTGTGTTCTGTAGCAGTTTTAATATGACCTTTATCAAAAATGACATCGTTCACAATCTCAAGAAAAAAAGCTAACTTTTCAAAGCTATTCCCAGCTACCCAGTTTATGTAAATTGCTGAATTTATTTCTTCTTATTAAAGGCCTTTTTAAATATTATGTCGTAGGCAGAAAAAAAATTGAGTAAAAAAAGTATGTTCCCTCTGGGGTCCATTCTAACTTTTAAGGGACGATTTTTCTTTCCTTAATAAAAAACTTATTTTTTACATAATATTTTTTTTACTATTTTTCCTGTCCATTAGACACTGTTTGTAACCAGTATTCAAAATTTCTTTGGAAAAACAAATGTCAGGCATTAATGGGTTAAGGCAGAGCACTACGTTAAAAATTTTCGAGTTGTATCGTTCCCATGTGCGGTCGCTCGCTGGTATTCTAATTTCACATTAGCTACTAGTTTTTTTCGGCTCTCTTCGCTCTATAATAGAATTTTTGCCTCCAACTCGTTTACTTTCGTTCTCCATGATGATGAAAGCATAAGAAGCCCCACGCTGCAGTCCATTTATCGGAATGAACGAGTTAACAACTTCTCGTTGCTATTACACGATGTGAATACAACTGATTTATACAAATTTCATTTTCGGCAGAGACTCACAAGTGGATACCTTATTAGCAGTCTCTCATTTGAGGGAGGCAAAAAAAAAAAAAAAACCTCACTTATATAAAAAATGCTATCATGATCCAGCCACTCCTGAGCACATTCTGAGATGCATAGGACTTTCAAAGGTGGACGTAACAACTGATCCCTTTCTAGTCATTGTCAACAACCTATTGGAGTTGACCTGACTTATGTCAGATCTTTTGAAAAGGATAAGAAACAACAAAACAACAACAGCTGCGTCTGTAGAACGTTCATTCTCAAAGCTTATGTTAATTAAAGCGCATGCAATTTCGACTAATGCTCGTATTGATGCTCTAGCTCTAATATCGACAGATTTGTGCATTTCTTCATATTTCAAATTTAATCGATCGATTTGCTGCTCAAAAAGCTGGAAGAGTTAATCTTCGTTTTTTTTTTTTTTTTTTTAATGTTTACCGTTCATTTGTCTCCAGATTTTTCTCTTTTTTCAAAATTAATGCTTGTTTCGTTAAATTTTGGTTTGTTGTTGTTTTTTTAATACGATTTTATTAGTTTTACATGTGGGTTTGTTATGTTTGTTTGTATGCATGTAACTCTGAATAAAAGATAAAAATCACGTTCTTTACAAATATAAAAGTAAATATAGTTTTTCTATTATTAATACTTCACTTCACACTCTCCAGGGTCCCCCGTACCTACCACAGCTTCGTGGTTTAACCGGGATAGGGCCCTGAAGAGCGCTCTGTTCTTAATTTTGAACCAGAACCTAGGGTCGAGCAAACCCTAGGGCCCAGCACCCCCAAAGGTATCGTTTCACTTGGAGGACTTTGTGACCACGACATTTTTACGCCTCCCAGCCACCATTAATCAAGGCGGTGGATCTTTGATCGGCTGGGTTTCGAACCCGGGTCCCTCCGGACACGAGTCCGATGCCTTACCGATCGGGCCACCACGGCCTCTATTATTAATACTAAAGGCTATATAACATATTGATGCATTATATGTGTTTTAGTTGCTTGTATGTAACTGTGATCTCTGAATCAGAGATAAAAGTCACGTTCTTTGATAATATAAAAGTAACATATTTAATGCTATTATTAATGCTAAAGGCTAAATTATATTGCATGTTGATGTATTATAAGTCCATCTAAAAGCGAATTTTTTCGTTTTTTTAAACTAATTTAAAGATTATTTTTCTGTTAAAGTCACATACTACAATTTTATAATTAAGTATCAAATGATTACCTACTTTTCGTGCTGGGGTTGGTTTCGGTTGTGGTGTGTAGCAATTGAAATGTGTTATATTTTAGAAGAGAATAATTAAACATCAAAAAGGATTATTTGTCGACTGTTAAAACAAATTTTACACAGGGCCGCTGAAACTCTAAGCACGCCCTGACTGTAACAATGATTTCAGACATTGTTTCAAGCTAAATAAAATGTTTACCTGTATTTCACCATTAAAATATACCCTGCATCTACTACATATCGGTGTAAAAATTAAAATGTATTCACTATGCTATTGCTACATCTAAGGCAGGAATTCAAGTGAAACACAGACGATCGCAAGGAGCTCTAGATTGCAACTACGTTACAATCGCTACGAGATGCGATTCTAATGTAATTCGACTTCCAGTAGGTGTTTCACTTGAATTTCTGCCTAAAACTAGGACCAGTGCACGTATGCATTTAATTCGTTAGCTTCAAAATGAGTTATGAGCATCGAACATAGAGCATAAAAGAACAGGCAAAGAGAGAGGAAATATAATCTAACATTCTGTGGATTATGCTGTCATTAGTTTAAAAAACGATGTAAATGATTATGAATTTTATGCTGCTTCGCTGCAAATTGTGGTCACGCGATCAGTGAGTGTGACGTCACATGATCAGAACCTATTGTTTTACCTAAGGTAGGAATTCAAGTGAAACACGGACGATCGCAACTCACCATTGCAATCGCAAATTCCCAAATTTGGATAAGTTGCAATCGCTATAAATGCAAATCGCATGACGTCACTACGGGTGGAGCCAATAAGAGCTCACAAGCAGTCAGCTTATCTCCTCTTATTCGCCAAGTAGGCTGTGACGTTTTATCTAGCTCGTTTTTCATAGGCAAACGTCACGCTGACGTCACGATGTTTTTATCAAGAAACGTTCTAATGTAATTCACTTCCAGTAGTGATTTCAATTTGCGATCGCCTGTTTCACTTGAATTCCTGCCAATGGCCCCTATATAGACGGGGTGTATATAGCGGCTATAGGCAGGAATTCAAGTGAAACACCATTGCAATCGCTTCGAATTGCAATCGCTACTGGAAGTGAATTACATTACCATCAACTTAACTTGGCACTGACGTCGCTACGGGTAGAGCCAATAAGAGCTCACAAGCAGTCAGCGATCTCCTCATATTCGCCAAGTAGTATGTGACGTTTTATCTAGCTCGTTTTTCATAGGCAAACGTCACGATGTCACTTGAATTCCTGCCCTAGTTTTACCTACAGAGCCTTTGCCCTGTAATGCATTAACGGTGATCATGACTGTAATGGACGAGAAAAGTAAATACGTCACTTCCGGGTAAGTGGTTCACTAACATCGTCCTCTCATTTTTTCCCCATGTTATTTCTACGAGATTCGAGTGAGGTCTAGATTTTGTCTAATTTGATGAGTTTAATCTTATTTCTTAGCTTGGGAAAGCACTTCTTCGAAATCCAGGTAAGTTGAAGTACAAAATGCACCTAGTTTGTTGCTGATTTCGAAACGTATTTATTTTTTGAGAATTAATTAAAGTTTGTTTATGTTTTCGCATGCTGATTTCCTGAGCCACCATTGCTGCACGTAGTATTATTATGATTATACGTGATATTCATTTCATAAAAACTGGTTGAATTACTGAAACTATTTCCATCTAAAATGAGTAAGAGACATCAAAATAACCGTATGCCATGATTTTTATGTGTTTTTCCCCCGGTTTTTCAGAAAACATAAATCTTAGTTGATGTTCGAAGAACCGATATTTTCTAATGTTACCTCATTTGAAGTGTTAATTCAGCTATTTTTTATTTTAATATGCATGTTAAAAGTTAGTTGTGATGTAAATTGTTGTGTTTTATAGTTCGTGAGCGCATCATATATGCAATGTGCGTATCAAATATTTGTTTTAACATCGCTGTTCCACGTTGTGTTGCTATTGTTTTTCACGTTAAACAAATTTCATACGCATTTTGCTCCAATTAAAAGCATTTACATTCATATTCTATAAGTTAAAGTCACAAAATAAACCGTTTTTCGGAAATCTTATGTAGTATCTACATTTTGAGAATTGATAAATGAAGGGTCAGGGGAAAAACCACGGTAGTCCACTTTTTGTTGAATTTAAACTGATGCTACCACCTGTTAGAAAAATAAGTGTAATTTCGTTTAGTATATGCAATATTCGTGAAAAAACACTGTAGTCCATGTATTATTGTCATTTTAGAACAAGTATACTGGGGAAGTTTATGAGTTCGTAAAGTTTAAATTTCGTTTTTCTCAAAATGAATCAAATGTGACTACCGTGGTTTTTCCCCCTGACCCTTCAAATGTTTACATTCATTGAACTAATATCCTGTCCGTTACTTGGTTTGACCTTGCCCTTTAGTCTGCTGGCACGAGATTATTCCTTTTATTTAATAGCCATAAATTTTACTGTTGTGATTCAATATAAGTCGAAACAAAAAATGCGATATGCATGCTATAATCTTTTGTTCATGTTTACTGTATCGCACATGTTCTATGCTCATTAGGGTGAGTCGAAAAAATCGATTTTTTTATTTCGAAATCGCATTACCTCTCAAAAGTTGTGGTTTAGTATCCACAACTTCGGAAAAATAAGAAAAAAATTCTAAGTTGACGTCTTCGGTTCGCGCATGAGGCTCAAAGTTGGAAAAAATATGTTAAAAATGGAAATTTTCAAAAAGAAAAAAGAAAAAAAAACTGTAACTTTTTATAATGCAAATACCATAAGCTGTAAATATTTTGTGCATTTTTAATCTAAAAAAATATTTTATAGCTTTTACATGCGATCTTTAGTTTGCACATCAGCCTTAAATTGGGCTAAAATTGCCTACAATGTCAAATTTCGAAAATATCGATTTTTTTTATTTCGAAATCGCATTACCTCTCAAAAGTTGTGGTTTTTGTATCCAAAATTTGGGAAAAATAAATAAAAAATCTAAGTTGACTACTTCGGTTCGCGCATGAGGCTCAAAGTTGGAAAATATATGCTAAAAATGGAAATTTTCAAAAAATAATTTGAAAAAAAAAAAGTATTTTTTTTTCTATCGAAACTGCTTTAAATTGTTAGTAGATAACATAAGTTGAACCCAAAAAATTATATATAACTTTTAGAAGATACATTCTGTTTGTGCATAAGGCTCAAGATATAAAAAAAAATGTCAAAAACTGAACCAAAACGCACTATGTCGGCGCTGTGCCGGTATATTTTTGTTCTACAGCTGACTTTTCTAGACATTACACATATTCTAGGAGACAGTTCAAAGTCCCTGCAGTCTGCACTCCCTTTGGTTGTCACTTAGTCAGCTAGACCCGCCAAACAAACAGCATCTTTAATTAGCAACTGAAAGTGAATCAAAAAGTGCAGCGTGTTTAGCTTTGGGTGAGTTTTTTTTGTAACTTTATAGCATATTTTTATGCTCAAGTTTTGTTATACTGTTCTCCGTTCTCCGAATAATAAATAATGGAACCCCGGAAAACTTCTAAACGTTTAATTATTTGTCCGTTTTTTGGTGTACCGAAAGGGTTAAGTCAAAGTGTTTTAACCACATGTGCAGATGTGTTGTTAGCTTGCTTTGAAGAAAAATCGCAATCTGTAAAAGGCGAACCTTTTTTAAGGATTTCAGATTGCATAGCTCATAGAAGAAATTTACTGCAAAGCTTCTATAACAACGGTCAGTCATGTACGTATTGTAAAATTGATAAAGGATTACGATAATACTACACTTTGAGAAAGTCATTTAGTCGTGATAAAGATAAATTGAACTTCATTTTGTTAATTAAGCGAAGTCTAAACTTTTTGACGTTGCTTCTTTCAAGTGTGCAATGAATTTTTCGTGTTCTTGTGCTAAAAAGCCAATCTCTTGTAGATGTACACTATACATCTGTACATTGGTATAGAACGCACATTGGTATTACCACTGTACATTGGTATAGAAGCTTTGCAGTAAATTTCTTCTATTTAAGCAGATATGCAATCTGAAATCCTTGAAAAAGGTTCGGCTTTTACAGATTGCGATTTTTCTTCAAAACAAGTTAACAACACATCTGCACATGTGGTTAAAACACTTTGACTTAACCCTTTCGGTACACCAAAAAACGGACAAATAATTAAACGTTTAGAAGTTTTCCGGGGTTCCATTATTTATTATTCGGAGAACGGAGAACAGTATAACAAAACTTGAGCATAAAAATATGCTATAAAGTTACAAAAAAAAACTCACCCAAAGCTAAACACGCTGTACTTTTTGATCCACTTTCAGTTGCTAATTAAAGATACTGTTTGTTTGGCGGGTCTAACTGACTAAGTGACAACCAAAGGGAGTGCAGACTGCATGGACTTCGAACTGTCTCCTAGAATATGTGTAATGTCTAGACAAGTCGGCTGTAGAATAAAAATATACCGGCACAGTGCCGACGTAGTGCGTTCTGGTTCAGTTTTTGACTCTTTTTTTTCATATCTTGAGCCTTATGCACAAACAGAATGTATCTTCTAAAAGTTATATATAATTTTTTGGGTTCAACTTATGTTATCTACTAACAATTTAAAGCAGTTTCGATAGAAAAAAAAATACTTTTTTTTTTCAAATTATTTTTTGAAAATTTCCATTTTTAGCATATATTTTCCAACTTTGAGCCTCATGCGCGAACCGAAGGAGTCAACTTAGATTTTTTTTATTATTTTTCCCAAATTTTGGATACCAAACCACAATTTTTGAGAGGTAATGCGATTTCTAAATAAAAAAAATCGATATTTTCGAAATTTGACATTGTAGGCGATTTTAGCCCAATTTAAGGCTGATGTGCAAACTAATGATCGTATGTAAAAGCTATAAAATATTTTTTTAGATTCAAAATGCACAAAATATTTACAGCTTATGGCAGTTGCATTATAAAAAGTTACAATTTTTTTTTTCTTTTTTCCTTTTGAAAATTTCCATTTTTAACATATTTTTTCCAACTTTGAGCCTCATGCGCGAACCGAAGACGTCAACTTAGAATTTTTTTCTTATTTTTCCCAAGTTGTGGATACTAAACCACAACTTTTGAGAGGTAATGCTATTTCGAAATAAAAAAATCGATTTTTTCGACTC
>JAXGGA010023404.1:0-13519 GCA_038373865.1 Uloborus plumipes | reverse complement strand
TCACCACCAGGTGACTCTTTGTGACGTTTTTAGCCTAAATACAAAATTATATGGTTATTTGAGAACGAGAAATATTGTTTAACCCTTCACTGCACGATTTTTTATATTTTCATGAAAAAAGTCATATGCTACCTTTTATGAACTCTGAGTTCAGGAAAAATGAAGAAAAAAATTTATCTTAAAAATGTGAACCAAAAATGATGTTTTAATTGTTTGTTCTACATATGGCACAAAGCACATAGCATATGCTTTGTATACCGATAAGTGTAATAATCTACAATGTGTTTTGTGCCATAAGTGGTACAAACAAATTTGCCACTAAGTGTATTAAAACATTTTTAGAACAAAGGAAATAATGACTAAACACACTTCTAACGGAAATGCAGACACTCTTTTTTTCAAAAGCAAGAACTGTAATACCTAGACTAGTGCAACTAACTAGTGCATAAACATAACACTAAACTGTTATAGCAATGTTCCAGCAGGGGCGTAAAACTCAGTTTAACTGCATTTAAAAAGTCATTGGAATATATGAGGGTTTATTTGGTTTGTGCCAGATCTGGCACACCGTGCAGTGAAGGGTTAAAAAACTCTGAAAAAGTTTCATCTGAATCAAATACATGGTAGCTCTAAATTTTAAAGAGTTTACCTCAGTTTGAGCTCAACTGTAGATACTATATTTGCGCTTAGCACGGCAGAGAGGGTTCCAATGTTGGAGGGCGTTTCTTCGTTGTTTGTGCTTTAGCTGTTTTGAAAGAAATACTTTGAAGAGCATAAAGATTGAGTGTTAACACTTCCATCGCTCCAAAACCATAAATAAATGTCCTGAATACTCTGATTTCCTCCATTCGCTTCCAATCAAAGAAGTACCTTATATTCTATTATTTGGTGTTCTAGTACGATGTGCTATCCATTTTTTTGCTTTATACGTTTAGTGTACTTGGAATGATAAGTATTTAAGTCTTTTTGAGGCTGTAGAACATGTGTTGAATCACTTGGAACATTTTTTTCAATATTTTTTTTAATTAAAAAAAGGAAAAAAAACCTTTAAACCCTCACTTATCTTAAGAATCCATTGCTTAGTTAGTTTCTTCCGAAAAGACTTTAAATACAAGTAAGTATTTGATTTCTTTTAATTATGGAAATTGTGTGGTTCGTAATACCCTGCGGAGTCATTATTAATGGGAAAACAACCTATAACCAAGCAAAGTCTACGTCATTTTTATCTAGGTTATTTTTCCCGTTACCATTTGCTCAAACAGCGACCACTATGTCACAATAAACAACAATAGCTTACTGTTATCCGAATTCTTTCTCTTTTTCTTGTAAGTTTTCTCTAATCGAAATTTTCCGCTCTATAGTAATTCAAAAAAAAAAAAAAAAACATTTCGCTCCACCTTAGTGCATATCTATATTTTTGCGGCATACTGAAATGTTTCTTTACTTTTCTACATACACATTTATCAACGACATTCTTATTTTTTCAATTCCAAGCTAAAAATTAGGAAAAAAAAATATGTTATTACCTAATGTGTTTTACATTTAAATTCTTACTATAAAAACTGATATGAATTCTTCAACGTCAAAAAATTCAATATTTGTTAGCAATTTACTGCATTATTAATAAAGCATATAATTGTGAATATGTTCGCAGATCTAAACAATAGCTCATTATCATTGTATATGAGATTCAAATTTGTAATCATGAAACATGCCTTAACCATTCATACAACCAAAGCATTTTGTAATAATAATAGAATGCTTAGAAAACATATTATCGAGGCAATCACGTTACAATTACATTTTCTGGGACTTAGTGCTTATATGCAAATGCATGTGACGCTAGCTTTACACAGTCCATTCTCATAGCGGTTAGCAGATCGATGCACAAAGCTGATGTGTCGCACATTTTGCACGTAAGTAGTGATATTTTAGGTTCTGATCAATGTATTTGAGATTATATATGAAATTGGCTAAGGCATTTTTTAACGTATTTGATGAAAATAAAACAAAATACATTTTTAGAGCCTCCGGCTATTTATTTTTCTCGGAACCTTTAAGTATTTTTAATAGAAAATAACAATTTTTGTACAGATGAAAAAACGAAACCGCTATCAATCTAATAGTATCAAACCATTAACGCCAATATTTTCTACACATTTTGATCTTTCTCCCCTCTTTTTTATATGTTATTTATTTATTTATTTTAAATATTTGTTGTCTTATGACAGTAAGAATGATTGATTTCCTGTTACAAAATCATGTTGCGCAAATGTTAGCAACATTCGAGTTTTTAATAAGATTCACGAGGCCCCAAGGTAAAGGTTATTCTGATGGAATGCATGAGTCGTGAATTTTCAAATGAACCAGAAAATAATTTTTAAATCAAAAACATATTTTTTTTATTTCAAAAACAGCTTTTTATCATACATAAATTCAATGAGTATCATCAAAAAACTAAGATGAAGTAGCGCGGATGAATAGCGGACGCTTTGCAAATGTGAAAAATGCAGGTTTAATCCTACTTTGGGTTTCATTGCTTTTGATTGACTGTTTTCCACACTTTAATTTTGATCCGAATTTCGAAGAATATAATCTGAACTCGTTGTAAGATTTTTAACCGCAGTTTCAATGTTGCAACCGATTATTATTATTTTTTTAATTTTAGCATGACACTTTAGCATAAATTATGTTTCTCAAAGGTGAGGGTTTCATTTTGTAGTTGTTTCTTTAATACTACATAAAATTACGAAAATAAGGCATTTAATTTTCTTTTACATCGGCAATGAATAAAAATTAACTCTGCGCCTGTTTTTCACCAAATTACCGTTAAAAAATCGAATTTTTGGTTTACAACTCTCAAGTGGGAAGGATTCGCGCGAGTCAGCTAGTTGGTAAATAATATGCTTTTTAAAAATTTGATGCTTTAACAAATAATAAAACTTATCCAGTGCGAGACCAGTCTAGATAACCTCTTTCATTTCGTTGCTAAAAGGATAAACTTAATGCAATCTTAAATAGGATTAATATGCCAATATTACTCAGCCATGAAAGTAATAAGCCTTATTGATGCGTAGAAGGCTTTAGATGAAGGTAAGTTTCATTGATCTCAAAAGTTAAAATTCAAAGCTAAGAGCTATTGGAGCTAAATATGGACAGCAAAAACAAAGAAACATTTTAGTTTAATGGTGAATATCAGGAAAAGTGCTAATTTAAGTCACAAATGAATTTCTCAAGTACTTCCAAATAAAAACTAAAAATTTTTCTTTTCCCATGCAGTAAACTACGTCGCACATACAATCCATGACAAAATTTTCAGGTTTTACTTTAATTTGTGACTATAGAACTATTTTTATTGCCTCAATGTCATGTCGGCAGCGCGTCACACATTCGAATCGCAAAGTTCAAAAAAATCCTGCGGATTATAAAACATCGCAGCAGAAACAAATACAAAAGGAAATAACGTGTTTTATGTTCATCTATGACGATTAACTCTTGTGTTTTAGATAAAATGAATTTAGATCGATAAAAAAAAAGCAATTTCTGCCTGTCACAAGTTTTCATAGTTTGACGAGTGAGGCAACTTCTGGATTGATAAAATCTAGACAAAACATTTTTTGTCGCCAAAAAATTACGCTGGGTGAAGCTCTAATATGTGATGTTTCAGTTCCGATAGAAAATTTTCACTTCGGCTGCATTGAATTACCGGTAAGATTTTTTCAATCCTGCCTTTTCTGGTTCTACCAAATGAAGTGTCATGTCGGCAGCGGAATTTAAGACACAAAATAAAGTAATTTTTCAATTTATTTTTGCATAATGGAAAAGAAAAATATTGTCATGGACATTATAAGGTGTTTTTATTTTCGAATCTTTAATTAGGGATGTTCAGGTATCATATTGCGGGAAATTTGTCATGTCGGCAGCGGTCATGTCGGCAGCGCCAAAGTAGAAGGTATTTGTTACGAAACTGAAGCGTGCGTTACCGATGTTTTTTCTTCGAGTTATGAGTTTGTTGAGTTTTAAAGTACAAAGGTAGATTCAAGTGTATCGTGTTTCCTGCCAAATTTTCCCATTTTAGCAGTTTATTCATTGTTTTTTAAATGCTTCGAAAACATTAATTTTTCTGCAAAAATTGAGTTTTCAAACAAAATTATTGCCTTTTTTTCACCTTTTTTTCTTTTACATCAATATTCCGACCTTCGTTCCTAACTACTGCACCCAAAAATATAATTTTGTTTTAAAATGGAAAACTTACGAACAGTTTATTGAAAATCTCCCTCCCCCGCCAAACTCTGTCTTGATCTAATTTCGTTTTTTAAGATTGTGTTAAGAATTTAATTTTATTTTCATTTTTAACTATTAACCTCTTTATCTGTTTGAAAAAAACTTTATCGCACTTATTTAGACTTTAACTAACTTTTAATTAGTCTCTAATTATAAAACTAAAAAGCGTTCAGGCTCTGAAAATATTATTAAATTCTAAGTAATTATTATTTTATTTTTGAACATAAAAGGTAGTGAAAGTGTTTACTTTTGTATACTAAGTGTAAAATCTGTAATAGTTGTCAGTTCGGTAGCAGTCTCATCATGCCGGTAACGCTCAAAGACAACCCACCTAAAAGGGGGGTAAATGTTCACTTTGACCATGCCCCCAATTTTTAAAAAATATTGTTACTAATGTGTATTTGAAATACCAAATTAATTTAATTTTCTGAGTATCTTTAAAAATTGAAATTTTCCATGGTCAAATTGGCACTTTTCCTGATATTCACCCTTAAGGTTATATACTAACAAAATAAAACTATATATAAGAACACCAGAAATATGTTTCATCTTAACCCTTCACTGCACGGTGTGCCAGATCTGGCACAAACCAAATAAACCCTCATATATTCCAATGACTTTTTAAATGCAGTTAAACTGAGTTTTACGCCCCTTCTGGAACATTGCTATAACAGTTTAGTGTGATTTTTATGCACTAGTTAGTTGTACTAGTCTAGGTATTACAGTTCTTGCTTTTGAAAAAAAGAGTGTCTGCATTTCCGTTAGAAGTGTGTTTAGTCATTTTTTCCTTTGTTCTAAAAATGTTTTAATACACTTAGTGGCAAATTTGTTTGTACCACTTATGGCACAAAACACATTGTAGATTATTACACTTATCGGTCTACAAAGCATATGCTATGTGCTTTGTGCCATATGTAGAACAAACAATTAAAACATCATTTTTGGTGCACATTTTTAAGATAAATTTTTTTCTTCATTTTTCCTGAACTCAGAGTTATTAAAAGGTAACGTATGGCTTTTTTCATGAAAATATAAAAAATCGTGCAGTGAAGGGTTAAGATTAGTAAAACATTGGAAACATTTAAAATGGCCTCTACAAAATAACTATTTAAAACGAAATACGTAAAAACTGTTATAAGTGCTGACTTTTTATTTAAGACCCTTTTATTAATTGCTACACTGCTGACTGAGCTTTCAGGAGCGAAAAAAAATCTTTTAAAACATTGCATATTTTGGTTCAAGTTAAATCATTCATTAGGAAACATTAAATAAAAGTGTAATCAACAGATGAATTAAGAAAAAGAACAAGAGAAAAAAAATTCATTTTCATTTTTGTGATGGAACAAAAGTTTTTTAAAAACAGTTACGAACGCATTTTATGTACAAAAATCAAATGAGCAATCGGTTGTTGATTGCCTCTCTATTGTTATAAAAATAAAAAAAAAATTGCTAATGCAGAGCTATTTTAGTGTTGTGAAAGGAACAGGATTTTTGAATGTTTTGTGTTTTAAAGATATATTTATCTGGTAGCTGTCCAGGTGCAATTTTAACGTGCAACGAAATATATTCAATGGATAAGACAATCAGAGTGACATCATACATTTTTGCAATCAAACATAATCCCGCAAACATATAAGCTTGCAATTTAATAGTGGTTTGGGCCTATATTGTTCTTACTCTTGTTCTAGCCCAGTCAAAATTGATTTATTAAATTGCAAATGCTAATATTTAATGATTTACCTATAAAATTTTACACTTAACATTAATTTCATTAATTTGGTCTCATGTAATTTATTATCATAACCTACAAAAGCTGAGACACTTCATTGAGCGGGATTGGTGCTCAATACTTTTTCTTTAATTATGGAAAAACGTGTTTCATGTTTGATCTCATTTCCGATTGTGGTTTGTTGCCAGAAATTGTAAATTCCTTTCTTTCTATCGTAATTATATGTATTTTTATTTACTAAAATTGCTAATTAAATATTTTAAGATGAAAAAGAAAACCATTCACAAAATGATAATGGAGAAAATGTTATAAAATACAAAAAGTGAAATTTTGAGTTCACAATTTTACTACCCTTGTGATTTCAATGTGAGTTAAAACACGTATGGCCTAATTTTTAATCATTTTGCTCTTCTTTTCTCCTCCATGCCTCACCTCTTAGCATAAAGCCTTAGGTTCACATTTTGCTCTTCTGCATAATATGTCTAAGGATACACTTTAACCGCTACTGAAATGTCATCAAAATTAGACCGTAGCGTTTTTAAAAACATAAAACTAGTCCTAAAAAAAGTAAGACTTTCAACATACGTGCAAGAAGAGTGCAGAAAAATCTTTTTTAAATTAGGATAAGATATTTTTTTCAGTATCTAAAATATGTGCTATAAAAACAATATCTATTTAAATGCTGTAGTAAATTATTGTGAGTTTTTTCAAACAGCAAAAATACCATATTTTAGTTGAAAATACAACTATAATGAGCTTTTATCTATAAAAAATGTTCTGCATAAGCAGTTTGATTCGACAGATATTTCTAAGACGTAAGTAATACTCGTTCACAAATCGTAAAGATCTCAGTTACATTTTATCTTATTATGAGATTAATCTTGAAGATTGAACTTAAAAACATAAAAAAATGCATTTCATCAACTTATACTGCAGTTTTTTTTCTAAAGAAAAATGCTCAATCATTGGAAAAAAGAGATTTATTTGAGGAAAAAGAAAAAGAGTCACGTTTTATAATTCATTTACAACTGTAAAGTCTGGAGTTATTGTGAGAAGAAGATTTTCGGAAACGTCGTAAGTACTTTTGGAAACAGGAATTTCAAGGATAACTTTTTTTCGATACAAATGAAAAGATCAAGCTTACTCTAAGAAAGTATTGGAAAAACATTCAATGGAAACACGACGCTTTTTTCATTTGCTAGAAGAAAAGCTCTTTTTTTGAATGAAACTACGACTTCACGCGGTTTTGGAAAAGTTTTCAGAAAATACTTTCAAATACTTAACAGATTTTTTTTCTTTTCTTTTTATACGAATATTATAATACTGTGATTTACAAATTTGCTTTCTAAGAATTTCACTTTGCCAGTAAATAAATGCAAATTGTTGTGCAACACATGCTGAACCTTTTTTGTGTAACTATAAACATTTTTAACAATTTCTCCTTCTGCGGAACACTGTTTGACAACTTTTTCGTAATACATTTACAGAAACGAGCGTACTAATACTTAATGACGAATCATTATATCATTGCTTGTGATTTTAAAAGAATAAATCTTTTAAGTTTAAAGGAAAATCGTTTGAGTAGCAGTAATCTAAAAGCAGCCGGAAAATTAATGATTAGCTACGACATCTTGTTGACCGGGTGTAAATGTTAAGGAAAGCTTATGACTTACAAGTCTCCAGCATAAAATATTCATAATTACACCTATGCAACAAATGAATAATTCTTGCTGGCATAGTTAACATGACTATTCCATGTGATTGAATGCAACTACTGCAGCAAATATATTAGAGGCGTTAAGTTTAGAGGACATGTTACGAATGATACAATCGAGAGGGTTATTTAAAAGTAAGAAGCGCAGATACATTAGGGAACTACTGTAATTTTGAAAGATGCACTAAAAACAGTTATCAAGTGTAATAATGCGATTACGATGATGTTAGTGATGAAAATTTATACAATTTTGCTGCTACGATTTTTCAGACTCTCAATAGTTGTATTGGTGTTTTTGGAAGCTGCAAGCCTGCTCCGCCAGAGTAAAAAAAATATGCACATGACTGCTGAGAAGTCGAAAATCCAGTCCAGACGTCAATTGCAGAGCTCACCGTCAGTTCACTGGACTTAGTGTGAAATCATTCTGCACATAACTGAGTCACACCTCACTATCAGTATCGCAAAATCAGATTAATAAAACGCGTTCTAATGGTAGTCGTTCAGTATGAATGTTACGTTTAGAGAACAAAGCGTTGCAAAAGTTTCAACACATAAATAACTTACTCACTTATCCACAGAAGTATAATAGACAGAAGATAATACCTATATCCCGGACAAAATAAAAGAAAAAAAAAAGAGAAACAGAGTTTCTGAAAAATGGTATGCACTAATGACAGTCAAACTTTAGCAAATAATATCGTTTTATAAAGCACTAATATTTATTTGACAATAGGCGCTTGATCCTTAATTGGATAAACTCTTATTGCATAATGGTTAATAAGCGTTTCTTATAATTATTCCTGCATCTGTAACCATTAACTCTGAAGAACATGTGTACATTGAAAAAAATGTCATGTTTCTTTTATGAACAATGCATGTTTTTAATTAAACTAAAGCAATAAAAATCTAAGTCTTATTAATTCCTACTTGAAGAGATTAGCACAAATCATGTTGTGAATTTTGAATGTCACTAAAATGCCTATACCTCTCTCTGCATTGAGTGCTTCTACTTTAAAGATTCCATTTATATTCATTTGTTTGAATTTCACGTAAATAGCAGCCATAAAAAAGTAAGAATTATAGGATTTCGTTTTCAAAATGTCCTTTCCATTAGAACGGAAGCTTAATTTTATATGGATACCCTAGGGTTACAAGTAAATAATTCTGAATAGGAGCTCATTTTCTTACTTCACCCCTCGAGGATTATACAGAAGTGATCGTTCAGTGCTTGCTTTAAACCCATTAAATCCACGCGTATTCAGTTCATTCGGGATCTAGTGTTAAATAAAATGCAGCAAATGCAATAAACCTGTTAAAATTCCATAAAAACTTTTCACTTCTTGGTTGGTAATAAAACTTAAATGCTATCCGATGCATTCAAATCGGGTATTAGTTGGGTTTTAAAATAAAACGCGAACTTTGTGATAGTTAATAAAAGAAGTAAAAATTGGAATATTTTTAGAATAGGGATGGCCTTCAAAATATATTTAAGTTTTATAACCCGTTTGCCAAGTGTAAATAACTTGCAATGTTATTCTAATTTGTAAAGAGTGTTTTATGTACTATTATTTTTGCTAATACATATATGGTTAAAACTTAGTTCAAAAGAAAAAATTTTAAAGAACTTTCGATTGGAAGTATTTTTATGTTATTAACAACAGGAAACGGTACTTTAATAAATAAAACGAAATTATTTTTGCAGTCAATTAAATGTAGATTTTTGTTATAGACTAGAATAAAAATCTGATTTTTTTTTTTTTTTTCAATTCTTGAAATTCATTCTTACGCAGGCCAACGATAATGTAATGCATTATGTAATGGTTTATGGCTGTACTCTGTGTATGTTTTAGTTTTGATTACCGGATTAAAAAAAAGAAAAATATGTGTCAAATCGCGATTTTTATTCCCATGAGAAACTAATATTTACCTGCAATAGCCGGTACATTTCCTTTTTTTTGGAGGGGGATAGAATCATTTATTTTTTCCCTCTCTGCCAAAATATTTTACTACAGTAGTACATTTGTCTAAGAACCCCATTGTCTAAAGTGTAATTTAATGATATGCTTAGAGCTTTGAGCATTTTTGGGTCGTTCCATCAAAAGTTAAACAAAATGATAATCCGTTATTGGTCTAATCTAATGACTTTGAATATCATTTATCTATCTTCCATGTTTCTCGATCTTAAGATTTTGTCTTCTCTGAGTAGTTAAAATACATACATTGATAAAAATCCACTTTTATACCCAGAAACACGCGCCTGGTATATTATTAAAATCCTACTTAATCGACTTTCTTTTCTCTCTCATTGCTACGGCACAAAGGTGCATTGCGTACCTGATATGTTCAATTGTACTTTTTGAAGAAATTTCATGGAATAAGTTGGGTTTTTCTCAGAAGGTTGAGAAAAGCGTATTTATTTATTTAGTTTCTTATTTATTTACATATTTGTTCTTTTTATTTGCATAATTGATAATGATAAATTGTTGAGAATTGTTTAAGTGGTTTAAATAATATTTAAAAAGTAGACTAAAACCTTAACACTTTTTGCCGTCTTAGAGCTAGTGAACTGGTATAGAATTACAACTTTAATTTAGATAATAAACGACATGGTTAATCTCTTAATAAAAAAAGCAACTACAAACAGTGTTATAATAATTTTATTTGAAATGGAATTTCAGGTGGAATTTAAAGTCATTGTTTAAAATATTATATAATTCAGTTTTTATTTCTGCTTGAAATATCATAGTCAATTTTTAGAACTAGCTGTACCCCTATTCTTAACCTGCAAAGAAGGGGTTCAGCTAATTCTAAAACCTGCAAATAAATGTGATTATTTACGAAATTATTTTATTGAACTGTTTTATCATGCAACTTCCGCAGTTTGGCAAAAAGCTAAAGAGCGTGAGCTACCTTCAATCAAAATTCTAATAATAAGTTTACTATATAATATTTCTCTGCTTATAATAAACTTTCATGGCGCTTTTCACAATCGTAAAAAATGAGTTTAATTTGCAACAGAACTCTTATAATACTCTTTCAACAATAGTTTCATTCGAGATGGAAAATGGAGACAAAAAGTGTTTCGGAAATAAATTAATCACCAGAATTTCTAAAATTTTCTAAAATCGAGATCGTAAAAGGAAAAAAAAGTGATAGAGACATTGATAGTAGTAAAACTGAGGATAAATAGGCCAAGTCGATTAATCGGCAGATTATGAACAGTTGATTAATCGGTATTTGACCAATTTACTTATCGGTACATCCCTAGTTTTAAGTTTACTTTCAAAATTGTATCTACCGTTCAGGCATTTATCATTGTGTTCTGACAAAAATTTTGTGACATGTTAAAAGGAAATTCTTCAAAACTTGTAAAGTTTTGCTTATTTCATAAAACAGCTTAAAAGTTTATTTCTTTGGAAAAGAAACCGATTAAAAATATAACAGGAATTTCGAAGTTATTTTTATCGCCCGCAAACCAAGATATTTTTTTTTCTTTGAAGAGCTTCATCTTCAGACAAGAAACATTTTTTTGAAAAACTAGCTCTAAACTAAACCGGATTATGCAGCAAATCTTAAAGCCATTTATTATCACATTGAGTTTTTTTCTTCCATTTCTTTAACTATTCTTCAAATAAATGATAATTTTTATGTATTGCAAAAGTTTTTCCTTTCATCAAACTTAAATGAATTTGAGTATTTCGTCATGTTTGCATGACTTAAGATAAAATCTTTAGTCACGTAACTTACAATTAATTTGTATTAATTTGTAGATTAGATATGCGAGCATTATTCAGAGGAACGTCGTTATAAATACGCAAAAAAATGAACATTTTGTTTTTTAATGTACTGCTGAATCCTTGTCTCCCATTCAACTTCCCAAAATCCACATATGACAGTACACAATGCAGAAAAGTGGTTTCCTTAAAGGCAGCACATTAGTTATCAATCTCATTTTAAGTGATATATTTTTCATGTTCTTAGATTGAGTCCTTTCTAGGATTCGCAATTGCTGATGAGCTACTT
Source organism: Uloborus plumipes (assembly GCA_038373865.1). Taxonomy (NCBI): domain Eukaryota; kingdom Metazoa; phylum Arthropoda; class Arachnida; order Araneae; family Uloboridae; genus Uloborus; species Uloborus plumipes. Next base: position 1,769 of record JAXGGA010023404.1, on the reverse strand, counting down.
CATTTGAGAAAGTTACCGATGTTTCTGGAATATCTCTAGACAGGCATACTTGTCTATCTGTTACAAGGCAATATTTCCTCCTACTCACATGGAAAGACTTTCTTTTAACCATGTCAATAGGCTGAAAAAAGAAAGATCGATTGGCTGTTAGTGAAGTCATTTCAACTAATAGAAACAATCTGAAGTAGTGTGTACCATATTTATTGAATAAAAATAACAGTAAACGTATCTTTAATTTAAAAAAAAATATTTCTTTAATATAAGAGTGGCCAAAAAAAAAAAAAAAATGATTATATATAAAGTAATTAAGGCTTACACCCGCACCTCGAGGGAAGTGGGGGGGGGGGGGCGGTCTTTAAGACAGCATTCTTTACTTAACATATTTTCGTTTTTGTTATAGATTGTTATTTTTTATGGGTATAAATTTACAGAATCATGGCGACGGATTTGTGTGACTACACTAAAAGCTTACAGGAAACTCAATTTATGGTGGAACGTTTATGCGATCGTAATCCCAGTGTTATTATATGTACGCAGGGATTTAACATTATTCACCGACGCTCTGAACTGGTCTTATCTGTAGAGACCTACAGTTAAATATATACGGCTCAAACAGTTAAAGGATATTATAAGTTTCACATAAAGTTATAGTATAGGGTTTATAAGTTCAAGTGTAATTCTCCAAAATCCTAACAATTTCATGTCCGAAGTATAACACAAGGGGTAATTGGCCTAGAATGTTTTTTTTTTAATAGTTAAGAATAATTTTTCAGATGTTATTCCATTCATATTAAAACCATAACATTTTTTATTTACAGAGAAAATGTTTGAATATCCAGAAAGTAACTATCCTTAACCTCTTTAGTCCTGACTTTTTTCAACGGTGAATTTCAAGTTTTTAAACCTTTGTTAGGTCTGAATAATACCAAGAAAAAAAATTGGGATTAATGAACTACGATCTTAGATTTATAATGCATAGTTTGTTTCGTTATAATTTGCTTTGAAACCAAATATAAATAAAAACTTGTAAGGTACACATATGTGTACCTTCAACTGGGACTGAAGAGGTTAAGTGTCCGAATCTGTTTCTCAATTCCTAATTAAATAAATTATTAACTGTGTAAATAAATTATTTTAAAACAAAAATATGTCAACGTACCAGAAATTTAATTTTTATTACTAAATTTATCCTACTGAAAAGGTGTGAAGCAATATTAATTAATTCACTTAATTATTTCAATAATCAAGGTGCGTTGTAGAGCTTTGAAATGGGTTCTAACTGTTTTATTAAGCAGACCTCTTCTGCTCTTCTGCCTTCCTGTTTTTTTTTTCACAATTTTGTTTGATTGCTAGACAGCCTCTTGACCTTATTTGACTGATGTTCTGATTACAATTTTGAAGCTCCGAACAGAGGTAATTAACACTTTTGCTGTCACTCTTCTGGACGACGATTCTGTTTTAAATTTAAAACGAAATATATACCTATTGTGTGAAGTTGAATGTATAAGCCAAAATATAAAAAAACAAGTATTAATCTTAAATGTAGCATTGGGCCTTGATATCAGGCCTTGTGTATGAGTAAGGAAAATTTCACATATCTAGCTCTTTTTGTGCTAAGTGTCTCTTCTGAATTATTTTTACAACACTGATAATACATTTAGTAGTGTAGAATGATTTATTCAAAATAATTTACTTAAAAATAAGAATATGATTGGAAAGAAGTTAAATCTGGCTGACGATTAAAAACACTCTTGCAGTGAACTATTTCT
>JAXGGA010023403.1:0-13520 GCA_038373865.1 Uloborus plumipes | reverse complement strand
TGGTAAGGGCCAGACGAAATTTCAATTTTTGGGGGGTTTAACGATACCAGGGGAAAATGAGTTGCCAGGGGAGTGACACTATTGGCAGAATTCTGGTTTGATTTACTATTATTTCACTTAGTTTTCGGTGTAAAATCAGAGTATGGACACATTTCTATAAGATCTGTATTCAAAAAAAATTTTCGCGTTGTAATAAAATAAAAAAATCAATCTTGAAAACACGACATGTTGTATACAAGTCGCACCGCAGATCCCAAATGAAAACAATTCCCGCATTATTTACGTTCATTCAAATAGCTTTCACAGGGACAATTAAGATTAAAAATGAAATTAATTATGCTTATAAGACAGTTTTAATGTATATTTACCATTTTTTGGAACAAAACTGCTAAGGGAGTGACGCCAGAGAAGTGACAAAATCACACATTACCTATAAAAACAACATCACGCGTTCTTCTTACCGGAACTTCACGTAAACCGTGATGTCTGCACACGATAAGCATTACATTATACATAGGTACACTTATGTAACGATGAAATATAAAAAGTTACACTTACTAGGGGAAATACTACAGCGACTGGCCCAGTACGCTTTGAGGCACTTTCAACGAGAACCGATGCAATAATATTCGATTTTTTTTAAAACCTCGTAGCTTGCTTTTAACTTTACTCAGTATTACACTAGTTATTCGCAATCAACGTCATCCTTCCAACGTCAGACAGAATATCCATACCATCGTGTAGAGATTTCATGTTTGTCTCATTAATGGGTATTCGCGAAAAAAAATCAGGTATCATGTTCAATATTCCCTTAATTGGTTCGAATTCAAACTTGTACTGTGACAACAGTAACAACCATCGCATGACTATGTCTGCTGGGTTATTAAGTTTCTGGTGAAACTTAAGTGATTTAGCATCACTTATTATAGTAAATAGTCTTCCATACAGAAAATATTTGAAAATTTGGACACCTTTGACAATGGCAAATAATTCAAGCTTGATAGCAGGGTATCGTGATTCAGCTTTAGACAATGATTTAGAAAAGAATGACACAGGTAAAAAGTTTTGATCTTTCTTTTGCACTGGATTGCTGAAATTGCTGTCTTGGAAGCATCAGTGTGGAGATAAAACATTTCATTAAAATCAGGGGTGATTAAGAATGGCTTTGACAGAAAGATATTTTGTAATGTATCGAACGAGTCCTGGTGAGACTGAGTCCAAGTAAATTTCGACTTTGGTGATGCTAAGAGATTAAATTCATGTGTGAGATGTGCATACTTTGGGATCAGAGTTCTGCAAAAGTTGCACACACCTAAAAATCTCCTTAGCTGTTTCTTCGTTTTGGGCGCAGGAAAATTTGATTTTCGCAATGTTGGACTGCATAGGTTTGACAATGTTTTGGGACACATTAAAACCTAAGTAGTTAATGTTCTCACTGTGAAATGTGCATTTAGAGGCACTGAGTGTAACGTTATGCTTTTTGAGTACAGCAAGAAGCTTGGCTAAGTGTTCATGTGTTTGAGAGAACGAACATGATGGGATCAACAAATTATCCTGATATGCTACTATTGAATTGAATCAATGCCAGTCTCAGCAATCAATATGTCAACAAATTGTTGGAAAAAGGATGCACTTGACAGGAGACCAAAGGAAGACGCTGGTATAGGTAAACTCCGAAAGGGGTGGTCGCAGCTATCTTTTCATGATATTCCTCAGGTAAACGAATTTGATGATACGCTTGGTGTAAGTCCAGGGTAGTGAAAAATTTATATTCTGCGAGAGATGCAATGATGTCCTGTATTGTTGGATTCGGATAATGTGTTATAGTCATTAAAGAAATAACAAGACGTAAATCGAGTGCCAATCGATATTTTTGCTTTCCTGCGGCATCTGATCCTTTTTTCTTAACCACAACGATAGGAGACGTGTATGGAGATAAGCCTTTCTTGAGGATATTTGCTTGAACCATTTCATCAATTTGCTTTTTTGCTTCGGCTACTAAAACTGGGAAAGGGGATAAGGGACCTGTTTGGATGGATAATCGTGTAAAAAATGTTATCTCTGTGTAATGGCATCAGATTCGCCAATAGCCGCAAGAGATTTGATAAAAACCTGATAATTTTCAGTAAGGCTGGGATGCATGTGAAACGCCCTCCGCAAATCGCAACCCACAAAAAGTTGTGGGCTGCGAGCGGGTTGCGAGACCATTGCAATGCATGTGTAACGGTTCTGCCGTTTCACAAATCGTGACGTCAGAATTCTGCTGCTCGGAGATCCTAACCGATAAGAACCGACTCTCAGCTAATGAGAGCAAAGTGACTGTAACTGCAACGGTATAAACAATTTTTTTCACATGTGGTTGTTTACTGCGGTGTATTAGCAGTGATCTATCAAATATGCAGAGATCTTCAAATTATACATATGCCGAATGCGAGGCTCTCATCTCGGCATTTAGAGGAGAGAAAATTTTTAGTCACCGGGGAATTTGGGCCGAGATGTGAGACCCCCGCAGACCAGAAAAAAGCCTGGCAGGATGTTGCAGACATCGTTTCATCAAGAGCGATGGGGGTTGTTCGCTCTGCGGAGCAAGTGAAAAACAAGTGGGGGGATCTGAAGTACAGAATCCGATGTAAGGCAATCAAAAACAGAGAGGAAAGGACGAAGACTGGCGGAGGCCGAGGAGCTGTGGTACCTCTGACACCTTTGGAAGAGAGGGTGCTTTTCCTCGTCGGCAAAACGTACGTCCAAGGGATTGTCAGCGAACAGCTGGACACATCATATGTAAGTACTGTATTAATTATTACGATACATTCTTAAACATTGTTTCTTTGGCACTCATAAAGTTTTTAAAATGATTTCTGTCTCATCTAACACTATTAAAAGTAGCTTTATTTCCTTATCTATGAGTTTGTAACTTCTTATTTTCTCTATTTACTCAAAGTACCTACTACTGTTTTTAACTTTCTGAATGTTATCAAAGGCACTGATTTTAAATGTACGGTTTTCTCCATCTCACCTAAATTAAAAATACGCTTTCGTCTAGAAGTCCACAATTTATAAGGGGCAATTCCACGATAAGGTCAACCAGATGGTCAAATTTTCAAAATTAATATTTCTAAACAAACAAGGTATCATTTTAAAGGTAAAGAGTTGTATATTTTGAAATTCATGTCTAAATTTTTATAACTTAAGTTTTAACTAAGTTACAAGAGGTCAAACTAAGGTCAACATCCAGAGCGCTTTCAAGCTACATTTGACGACTCTCAAAGAAGCTCTGTTTTTTCCAAAATATACATGCTAAAATTATGAATTAAGACGAATAACTATTTGCATATTCAATGTACAACAGGTGATGTTGCAAAAATGTGTGAGAATATAATTCATTTTGATTTGTGACAGAATTCCCATGGGGCACATTAAGTGTTTTACGTCCGACACCAAAATGTACGATTAATTATGCTGGGCCAATAATTTTAAAGCTACATACATCTAACTTTGTATACAAAGTAAGATCTTTGGTCTCATTGATGTAACCTATTGACGTTTTGTAACAAGTAAATATTTTTAATTAAAATCTAGGTGTCGGACGTAAAGATTTTTTTTACTTCCGACCCCGTTTACGTCCGACACTGTTACATTCCTTATTTTACACTTGTTTTCAACTGTGATTCTCCATATTTTGCCTTTAATTACAAAGTTAAAGTGAAGCATGATTAAAAAAAAATAATTTTGACTTTACTGTGCATACATATACTTTAAATTTACTTATTAAATAGTAAATGTTGCTTCATAATAATACTTTCAAAGTTTTTTTCTCCTCGTGAGACATTTATATTAAGACACTTACAATGCATCTGGGTTGTTCTGGGAACTCTTGAATTAATAAAAAGTGTATATACATATTATTTCTTTGAAAAGAACAGCAACCCAACTCTTAAGTATTCATCTAAAGTTTTAAAGGCTAGATCATCACAACACAACCTGTATTCTGTTTCGCAAAGAGTCAGAACACATGGATTTCGTAGTTGGATTTGTACAAGTGGATGCTTACATTTTTTATCAGTGTACTGATTCATATTTGCTGGTTGATGGTGGTTGATGCCATAGGAGGCACTGTGAAAAAATCGTTTGGCGGTGCGTTAAAGCAGGAAAAATGACGGTGACAAAAGCGGAGCAATTTTCTCAAGTTTCAGCACTTTTTAATCCAAATATGCACATAAAGTATATTCCAGCAAAAGATATACACATAGATACAAAGCATTTGCATCAGCACTGGAAAGCTGTTTTCTATATTCCAAACATCAAATCTGCTCATTTTGCCAAATCAGTTGCACACAATTAAGTTCAAATTGGTGAAATATCACGTGATAAAAAATTAAGAACAACGTGATAACAAATTAAGAATCTGATAATTCGGGATCGAAGAATCTGCAGATCTTGATACAGTAAACATTAATGACTGGGTTGTGGTAACGCATGATGCCATGCTTTGTCTTGGATGTATCACCAAAAAAATTACATTGTAGTATCAGTTATGCATAGTTCTAAAGGTTATTTTAAATGGCCAAGAACTGAGGACAAAATATTTTACAAATTACGGGACATTATAAACGTATTCGTCCTCCGATCCCAACAGGAAAAAGGGGGCAGTTTAAATTTGATGAACCCTTTTAAATGTTAAAAAATAATATGTGTGACCTAGGAATAAAATTTAAGCTAATTTTCTTATTTAAAACTGTAATCATTGCATTTAAGAACAACGGTTTAGGTCCAATTCGAAGAGTTTACGTCCGACACCGCTAATTTACGTCCAACACCAAGGTAAAAGTAGTTCCAAGTTCATTTTATTCAAAACAATATCATTAAAAAACTGTAAAATATGCTTTAATCATAAGTATACTATCGATCTTAGCTGTTTTTGAAATTAAAAGGTAAGCCAATTCGCAGAGTTTCAGTAAATTTTAAGTGAATCTCCAATTTTACTATTTGTGCGTTTACGTCCGACACCAACTCTTTAAATCTTCTTAATTTCTATTTAAGAGATCTATTTTAAAAAACTAACATGATATTTTATTCATTATGATGTAGCGAGTATTTTGAATACCAACTTAATCATTTCTATTCAGTATATATTTGATAAATGGAACTAAAACTAAAAAATATTTCTTCGTTTTTTACGTCCGACACCATGGAATTGCCCTAAGGCAGGGCTTCCCAAACTGTGGTCCGCGGACCCCTTAGGGGTCCGCCGAGCTTTAGTCGGGGGTCCGCGGTGAATCACGAAAAAAAAGGGGTTTTAAAGCTTTAAAATTACTTTTTTGCTTTTGAAAACCAGAGTTTTCTTTTTCGAAGTATGCAGTTGCCCTTTATGCCATACTCAATATTTTGAGATAGGTTGCTGCAAGATAATGCGGTAAAACCGTTTTCTGCTCTGACAAAATCGTACTGTCTGTCATCATGTTTATATGAATATTTGATAGACATGTTAATATGAATATTTGATTGACATGTTAATATGGATATTTGATTGACATAACTTCAGGCTAAGCCTTGGAAACTACCTTCCAAGATACTTTTAAGACCTCAATTTCAAGAACTTTACCGGAGACGGTCCCCGAAACTTCACTCCCACATGAATTCACCATTGATCGCATGGATTAGTGCTCTTACAACTATAATTTCGAAAAATTTCTGGGGAACAGTTACTGACCTCCACTTTCCTTAATATCATCAGGGTTAGTCTACGTTTGAAATTGTAAATTTTAATTTTTAAAAATATCCGGGGATCTTTCCTTGCACCCTTTCGTTACCCAAATGGCAGATTCCTACGTTTATAACGCTTCCATTTCTAAAAAATTTGTGGAGCGCACGAATATCCCTCTTTCCTAACATAACCAAACTCTAAAAGTGCGTTTGAAAAGCTGTAATTTAGCAAATTGCAAGAAATTATTCATTGAAACTTCAATTAAAAATAAAAAAAAAATCCGGCAGATTATCCCCATACCTCATTTAATCTAATTGTTAACAAAAAGATCTTTCAAAAGAGAATTTTTAAAGCAAGGATTTTGAAAAATTGCCTGATGTGCTGTCTTGGACCTATTGCTCCTCCTAATATGTCTAAAAAAAGGCCTACTGGCGCGTTTTTAAGGCTTAAAATTTTAAAATTTTCTGGGGGTGGGTGCCCCAAAACTGCTTTAACATCGCCACAAATCGTATAAATTGCGTTTTTTTTAAAGGTGGCCTGCTCCACATTGACGTAAAGCAGAAAAATAAAGCAGAAACGTACATGGATTAAATGGTTTTCTATGAAGTCCTGGGTTTTTCGGTTTCTGCTGATGTGGAGCAGGCCCGTACAGTATGCAAAAATTTGTGCACTTAAACTAGGTTCATATTACAAATGTAAAAGTGCAGTTTAACTTACGGTCTTTGTTACGAAAGATATATTAGTAAATATGAACTTCTTTTTACTGACAAAAGATAAATTCGAATATTTATGACTGTAAAATTGAGATTATGAGCAAAATGCGCCATAATTTGTTTTTCTCCCGCTAAAGTAACCGTCAAGAAATCTAGCCCTGGTCTGGTTTAAGTTAAATTTTCAACTTCATTTACTTTGAGGGGAGCGGGGGCAAACAATGTTCACATTTGGTTGAGAAAAAATGAATCTCCCACTGGAGGAAAATCCTACATATGCTACTAGTAGATTTATTTAAAGTTCAATTCACTACGAACAAAAATTATCTTTGCACTTTCTCTAACGATAGGGGTCCGCTCCGAACTTTGATTCATGAAAGGGGTCCGCTGCTTAAAAAGTTTGGGAAGCCCTGCCCTAAGGTATACTACTACTGTTCGGTTTGTTAAACCAAACCAAGCAGTTTTAAGTCCCAATCTCTCTTGAGCTTATTTTTCGCAGATGTGCTAAATTTTTTTTGTAAAAAGTAATTGAAATAATCTTATAAATCATAATTTCAGCAAGCATCAGCTTTCTTTCTTAATCGAAGACATGTTAGGGTAGAAAATAATCACTAAATCTCTTATAACATTAGGTACCTGAGCCAGAAGAGGAGGTGCACCGAGCTGGACCATCAACAGCCGATGATACGACTGGACAATTGATGATGCCTGGAGCTATAGGCGGAGCAGAGCTTCATGCAGGTAATAATTTAATTTACTTCTTAATGGTCTTGCATTTGTGCTGGTTTTTTTTTCTTCTAAAAATTGTATTAACTACTTACTCATAAGTCAGCAATGTATACCTTGTGTTTGAACGAGTAGGCTTTGCAACTTGTGATTCTCATACCACCGTTTCTTCTTTTCTAAAATCAGCATGTTCATTTTAAATAAAAATATCTTTAAAAAGCATTAATTTCCTTTAATAATACTTATTTTCATGGTATATGAGCCATTTTTTTCAAGTATTGTTTGCATTAAACATTTGTTCTAAATTTGTTTTGTGAGTTGCATTTTGGCATTATAAAAGTTAATGCATCATATTCTCCAACCAAATATTACAAGGGAAAACTTAATTACTAACAACTTTTTAATCTAAAAAATCTCTTGAAATTTCACACATACAGTGGCGGACAAAAAAACTGCATCACCCAGAAAAACAAACATTTTGTAATGTTAACACATTATTTTGTGTACATTAAAATATCTTAGTTGCTGGAAAGCAAAGTATGAGGAAATTTCATATTCCTATTCCAGCGTATTGCATCACCCGAAAGATAAAATAGCTCACCAAAGGTGAGGAAACGTGCATTCGGTTTGTTTTCAGTTGAGATGAAAGCATGCTTCCTATGTCTCCGTGCGCTGAATTGACGATAAGAAAAAAAAGCACTTGCAGTAGCTCTAGCTTAAATTGGTAGCTCTAGCTAGTGCTTAAATTGGAACGTGAAACTTACGATGTTCAAAGAAAAGCTGGATTAGGAAGGAAAAGGACATTTACTCCTCCGTTTCAGGATCGATGTTTGAAACGGATGTCTCTCAATAATCGTCTGAAAGTGCTCCTGACTTAAAAGTTCAATTTAAGAATGTCTGTGGTGTTAGTTTAAGCGCACGCACAGTTTTCCACTTTTTGACAGATGATAAAGTTTTTCTGGCCGCCACTGTATATCTTTATTGAAAACATGCTTTTCCTCCTCTTATGATGTATTGATTATTTTTTTCCTTTTGCAGTTCTATCGCCTGAAATGGCTGAAGGGCGTAGAGCTGTCGTAACGCCACAAGAGGATCAGCAGGAAAATCCGGTAATAATTAGAAAGCAATGAAAATTTTGAACTTGTACGTCACAATTTAATGCATCATATTCTACAACCAAAATTTTCAAGGGATTACTTAATTAGTGACAACTTTTTATCTAAAAAATCTCTTGACATTTCACACATATATCTTTATTGAAAACATGCTTTCCCTCTCCTTACGATGTATTCATTATTATTATTATTTTAATTTTTTTATTGCAGTTCTATCGCCTGGAATGGCTAGACCTGGAGCAGCAGAAACACCACAAGGGACAAAAAGAAAAGCGGAAAAATCAGGTAATAATTAGAAAGCATTGAAAATTTTAAACATTTAAACTAAAAATTGGTATAGAAAATTCATCATCAAAAAATCTTTGTATTGTGTGGTCGCTATAACGAGCGTCGACTGTATTTTACTTTCAAATTTGATGATAAACAAAAAGTAGTCTGGAAATAAAATGAATTGAATCTTTGAAAAGAAAAAGATGAATTTCTCTCATAGACTTTTTTTTTTTCAGTATAAATAAATAAAATACTTGCGTTTGCTTTGTTTATTTTTGTGCGATTTTTCATGCGGGTAATTTTTGAGATGTAATCGGATCGGGTTTTCTAGTCAAGCGTTACTGGACTTAAAAGTTTTATTTTCTAAGTAGACCGTGCAAAGCAGTTAGTAAATATATTTGAATCTGCCGGATCCAGTTAAAAAACTTATAAGTGATAAAAAAGTATTAACAGTGCAACACTGCCGCTGCAATTATATTAAAGCTGTAAATAAATGCAGTAAATCTGGTTAAATGTACAATAATGTGGTTTCTATTAGGAACAGTTCTGTATGAAGTAATATTTTTTTTTTTTCTGTTTGATGCAGGATCCTCAACACGGCGTGTCAGACGACACCGAAGGAGAATGATTGCAGAGAGCTCTTCCTCCGAAGAGGAGGATGCCAACATAGTGGCTACCCAGCAGGAGATGAATGAGAATCTCAAAAGACTCAATTCAAACTTGGAAATCTTGATTGATTTAAAGAGAGAGGTTCTCCAAAATCAAGCGAGCATGCTAAATAACCAAGCTGTTATAGCAAACTTGTTAGCGAAAACACTCGGTATGGAACTGCAACATGGGGAATAGCAGGGGTGATTGTGTTTCGGTATTTTACCGGATTTCCGGTATTTTCATGATCAAGTCTGGTATTTTCATGTTTGAAAATACCGGAAATAAAATATTTTTAATTATGCTATTATCTTTCCACCTCCGGATTTTATTTTTTTTTTTTTTGCTTTTTCGATGATTATACCTATAATTATGAATAATATTCATCAAATAGAAGTGTTAAGATGCCATTCTAATTGTTTTTTTACTTTAATAAATCATTTTATTTGCAACTTTTTTTTATTTTTATGCCTTTATTTTAAAAAAGATGCAATCGATTTACATCTGATATGACAATTGAACTTTTCTCATTTTTGATGCTTATTACCCTTAGTTAGGAGACAAATATATTTTTATTTATATTAGAAATCATAAATTTAAAATTGTTGAGCGAAATTCTGTGTCTTCTTATTTCTGTGTCAAAGTTAAAATTTGAAGATCTGATTTAATTTTATTTTGCTTCAATTATATGGATAGTAAATATAATATGTTTATACGTAGAGCTTTTAATTGTAAATCTGAAGTAAGTTTATTTGATTTCTTTTATATGCCATTTTCATGCTTTAATTTTGAAAACTGCGATCTCTTTGCGTTCGCTGTGAGAAGCATATATTTCGCATTTTCGATGCTTGATATTCTTTGTTGAAATGCAAACAAATAACATTTCTTTTTATTTTAATTTAACTTATTTTAATTCTTTTTATTATAACACACACATTTTCTCTTTAAAACTTTCAGGTATTTTTTTGTGAACTCACAATCACCCCTGGAATAGGTCCAGACTTTTAACAAGTACCAAATGAGCTTGAATCCCCCCTCCCCCCTTTTTTTGTAATTTTCCCCTTTTTCAAAATGTTAACGGAGTTCGCCGATATAGGTCATGATATAATCCGATATTTATTTTTCGAACAGTATTTTCAGTAAAAATATATCAATGATAGTTATAGTGTTCTGTTATTATTAATGGTAATCAAAAAGTAATGTACTACATTTAACGAATTAATATGCAATGAAGTAATGTAATTTTTTGTTTTAATTTAGTTCTTCAATTATGTAAGATTTTTAAGAAAGAAAAGTGTCTAATTAAGTATATGTAACCAATTTTACAGATCATATGAATATAATAGTCAGCATGTAGTATAATAGCCAGGATTAACATCGTGGGGGGTTACAAGTGAAACACACTGTCAAAATTATTAATTTTCAGATTTTTAGTTTATCTTACACACAAAAATGAGCTGTTTCTTCTGGTCAAACCCACTAAGTCATATCTTTATTTAATTCAGTTTTTTAAACAAATTTGTAATCACATTAAGTACTCAAGCAAAGTAGTTCTTACAAATAAAACACTAAGGGACTTAGTTGCATTTAATTTGATTTAATTATGTCAATTCCAAAGAAGTTAAAATTCACTTTTTTTGATCAGCGTTTTCTCAAAATCATTTTTTGACTTAGTGTGTTTCACTTGTAACCCCACGATATGTTATATTAGATTTTGTTTCAGTAACATTAAATTATCACATGTTGCAAATGAATTGTTAATATTATTCATAAAAAAATTCCAATTAAAGTACATAAATTTTTACATGAAATGTATAGTTAGGTATAAGAAAAATTGTAATTTCAGTCTATATACATTCGGATATTTTTGTACCCTGGTTATTAATGTAATTTGTTCCCCTTCCCCAGTTTTTCATATTTTTCCCTGTTGGTTGTAGGGCATGTTCAGTTTGATCATTAATTTTCGTCTTTCTCCCTTTGTTTTATTTACAGTATTATTTGTGTTGAAAGGCACAATTATTTCTGCTTCTTTAACAGAAACTGAATTTTTATTTTCGAAGCATCTGGCTATTTATTTATTTTTTGCCCATTTCATTTGTTCTTGGTTTTATTTTCTGTCCTGTGAGATCAATTGGACGAGCCACGTCATCTCCGATGTTGCAATTAGTTAGAAAGTGTTCCTCAATAATTATGTATGAATACAGGGTGTCCCAGAATTGCGCATACAAATTTGGAGGGTAGGTAGAGAATCTCATGAGGAGCCATAATTACATAGGAAAGCATAGGCGGAAAGCGGTAGGTGGCGCTGCACGTGCGCCAAATCAACAAGTGTGGTTTCCTCATTTCAGGCTCAGACAGCACGCGATGAGCATGGATCGCTATACGAACGCCGAATTGGCAGATATCCACTTCATCTACGGTCTAGCCAACGGAAATAGCCGTGCTGCTGCAAGGTTGTATGCGGGAAAATATCCAACAAGGCATCAACCTTATCATGGAAAATTCGCGCGTGTTCATCAAAATCTGGCTGATTATGAATGTTTCAGACCGACGATTGAAGGTCGAGGACGGAGTCGAACAGCACGAACTCCCATTGCCGAAGAGGATACTTTGCGTGCAGTAAACCGAAATCCCAGCACCAGTGTACGGGCGCTTTCCGCTGCAAGCGGAACTTCTCGTTCAACTGTCCATCGTGTACTGCAGTGCGAAGCCCTACATCCCTTCCATGTACAGAGAGTACAGTTATTACAGCCAGATGATTACCAACGACGTGTCGTGTTTGCACAGTGGTTCGTTAACCAAAGTGCGGCAGACCCACACTTAGCCAGTTCTGTGTTGTTTAGTAATGAAGCAACCTTTACACGTGCAGGGGTCTTCAATACGCACAATGCGCACATTTGGTCCTCAAACAACCCCCACGCCACTCGATCACGAGCGGCACAGCAACGCTTCAGTGTTAATGTGTGGGTGGGTATCGTAGCGGACTGTTTAATGGGCCCGTACCTCTTACCGCCTCGACTGGACTCTGCCAAGTATCTCGTGTTTCTACAGAAGGTACTTCCGGAACTGCTCACCAATGTCCCATCACCTGTTCGGCATCGCATATGGTTTCAACAGGACGGGGCGCCATCGCATTATGGAGCGTGTGTGCGTGACCATTTGAACCGGACATTTCCAAACAGGTGGATTGGGCGTGGTGGTCCCGTCGCTTGGCCTCCCAGATCACCGGATCTTAATCCTTTAGATTTTTATCTCTGGGGCACCATGAAGAGCCAAGTGTGTGATACGCCCGTCACTTCTGATATTGACCTTGTGGCGCGAATATCCATCACTGCTGCTAGGATCCTTGAAATGCCCGGTATTTTTGAAAATGTCCGCCAATCCATGTCGCGTAGATGTCATGCGTGCATACAAGAGAATGGCCGCAACTTCGAACACATCCTGTGATGTTCTTATACCATTTACTATTTTTTTTGTGTGTGTAATAAAGCGTTTTACACAATATTCTGTGTTGCGTCCTAACTGGCTTTGTGTCTCATTATCTCGATAGGGGTGCGTTTCCGTCCATGCTTTCCTATGTAATTATGGCTCCTCATGACATTCTCTACCTCCCCTCCAAATTTGTATGCGCAATTCTGGGACACCCTGTATAAACAAGGAATGTATTTTTGTGTCCTGATATTAACAGTTGATAACAATGAAAACAAGTGTAATAAACAAAGTTTTTGGTTGCAATGGTGTCTGCTGTTTTTGATAAAACAAGGATGTGTTCAACCTTTTAGCAGGAAGTATATGCAAATGTAACAGTAATAAGTAGATACTCATTAAAACTACGACTGACACACAAACAAAAACTCGCTCATATGCAAATGTACAAGACTTTGCATACTTTTCAGTCATGGTATGAAAGTTTGAACAAAATTATAATCTTAAGAGAAACAGCCAGTGTGTATATGTTACGGCCAAAGTCCGAAGTCGGCCAGTTCGCGAATTGGCCGGCCACTTCGCGAAATGGCCAATATCGCCTCAAAATGACCGGCCAAAGTCCGATTTTTCCTTGATTTCGGGCTTTGGCCAGCCAGTTCGCGAAGTGGCATGAGGCGATCGGCCAAAGTTAGAAAAAAAGGTAGAGACAGATTTCGTGTGTCATGACCTTATTCACATGTCACATTTTGTGCTTTTTTATCGTAATGCTAATGGTAATCATATATCTGCCACAGAGCAGGGGCGGATACAGAAATAGTTTTTGTGCGGGCCCCAGAAAAATTAAAAGTGCTTCCCCCTACATTTTTTATAAAATAAATTCTCACAAAGTTCCTTTAAATTAAAAATAAACGGGGGGGGGGG
>JAXGGA010023402.1:0-13522 GCA_038373865.1 Uloborus plumipes | reverse complement strand
AAATAAATGACTTTGAACTGTTGAAGCCTGTAATGTGTGAACAAAAATTAGTTTTCGCAGGGTCTTCAAACAATAAACACTTTATTAACAAAGGATAAACTTCTCTTACAACGTTTTTATAATCCATAAATGGATTTATAATCTATTGTCTAAATATTCAAACACAATATTCTTCATTGCCCTGTGTCAAACTACTTGTGAGGAGATTTAAATTGACGAAAAGAGAAATGTATGTCAAAAGGTTCTACGACTGAATATGTTTTGCATAATATGGCCTTTCTAATTGTACATAGTACATGCACTATTATATAGCCTTGACAGTTGGATTTTTTTTTTTTTTTTAATTTGTAATATTTTCTTTCTTCCATAAAAGAATCTTGGAACATAGCCCGAATTCGTCTAATTATTTATGTTATGCATTATTTTTTTTTTTGTGCAGTCTTGTATCTTTCAACTGCTTTTTCTTTTCAGAACATGGTTTCATTTTGGTGTTGCTGGTGGACCTCCAGGTGGATTGATAAAAATAAATGTAATGAATCTGAATCGACAGGGAAAGTTATATTTTCATGGAATGAAACCAGTTTTTAAAGTTGTACCATCTAAAGATGGGTGGAAGAGAATTCCTGGAAAAGTTGATTTTAAGGTAAAGCAGAAATTTAGTGTATTCAATATATATATATATATATATATATATAAAATAATAGAATTGTAAGAGGAAAAACGAAGAGACCACACCAAAAGCCCATAGATGCGCAAAGCAGCTAAACTACAAAGCCAAGTATATAATAAAACAAATAAAAATACTAATAATGAAATCGAAAATGGCACATTAGGAGAAGTGAAAGGAGAAAGGTTGAATCCAGAGCTCATCAGCCGTGGGGGATTCAAGAGTGGTCGAAAGACCAAAAAATTTTAAAAATAAACTAAAGAGAGGATGTTTTAGTTCAAAATATGCAGTCTACAGATATTCATTGGGCAAAAAAGCACCAATGTGAGCCTGCAAACCGCACATTAGAACAAAAACCTAAAACTAAAAGCAGGGGTTTCGCCTCGACCGATTAGGAATAAAATTCCCAAAAACCGGCCACCCACAGGACGGTCCTGCTGTGAAAATAAAAACATCTCACCTGAAGTTCCGCGCGACAAAATCCAAAATCATATCCAGCAAATCAGGAGGCAGTCCAGTTGTCAAAATATAAGGTAAATCCGTGTCCAAAAAACAAATCCTAAAACGTTCCGGTCTACCATTTACACGTGCTCAAAAAATATCCATCCCTGCAATCCTGAAAATGGTTTCTTCCAGCGATTTCATACGATTGAACAGTTAAACAGTTACAGTGAAGCAAAGTCGTTATTGAAGGTTATACTTGAGCAAACATTTTTAATTAGATTTTTTGGAAAATTGTTGTCAAATAGTATATTTTTAAGAAGAGAAATTTCTAAATTAAAAGCAGTTTCAGTGTTACAAATTCTTTTAATTCGCAAGGCTTGTGAAATAATGATGCCAATGAAAACTTTTTTGCTAAGGCAGGAATTATAATCTTGTAGGCTATTGACTTTAAATTGGAATTCACGTCTTTTGTCATAAATTGTGGTGTAACAGAAGGAGCCAATTTCTATGTTAATGTCCAGGAAATTAAAAATCTTTTGATTTTGACTGGTTTTTTTAAGCGTTAAGGAGTTATGATAAATAGTTTTGCTGAGCTCAGAGAAATTGGAAAAATTAATGCATAGAAGATCATCAATGTATCTACAACAGAGAGGTGTAGAGGAGGGGTTTTCAATCGAAAATTTTCTTTCATAAAACAAGAGAAAAAGGTTGGCAAGGGTTGAACTAAAATTAGCTCCCATTGCAATACCATTGATTTGTTGAAAACATGAATTACCATTTTTAAAAAAATTATTGAAAATGCAAAATTTAAACAGATTAAGAAAAAAGCTTTCATTCAAATCGAGTGTGTCATTCACAGAGCTAAAAAGCTCAGACACAGTGGAAAAAAGCTCACAAAGGGGGATGTTAGTAAAGAGATTTTCAAAATCAAAGGTTTCAAGGCTATTTATGTCAAGCATATTGAGCAGATTGATCACTTCAACGCTGTTATTAATAATCCAAAACCATTTTTCATGTTGAAGTTGAAGTTGTTCCAGAATTTTTTGAGAAAATATTCAAGTTTTAACACTAAGAGTTTTCCCAATAGTGTTGGTGGCAGAACAAATAAAACGGAACCCAACAGGTGTCCTTATGGAATTTAGGAATGGCATAAAGGTAAGGCAAGGCTACAGAATCAGGTCGCGGCAATTTGAAAAGTTTATAAGCAGCGATGAATTTTTTGATGATGGAGGATTCATTAAGTGAAGAAATTTTGTAAGTTGTGGAATTTTCTAATTCTGATTTAATAATATTAGCATATAGTTTTTTTCAACAAATAGAAAAATTAGAGCTGGCTTTATCCACAACAGTAAAAAACATAGGCCTTTTTAAATTCTTTAATGGTATCCATTTCTTCAGATGAGATTTGAAAGTACTCAGAGTCAGTGTTAATAACATCATAAAGTTTTGATTTTAAAACATGTAGAAAATGATGCCTATATTCAAGAAAAGCATTAAGAGGAACATTGAAGCTGTAGGAAATTTTTCTCAAAAAATGATCAAGTTCAATTGAAAGTTTATCATAAGCTTTCAAAACATTGGTACGAAAATTAGGTCGAAATTTGGTGCCCAGTCCAAAAAGTTTTATAAGTTTACTGTTTTGCAAAAAATTTAAATCACCTGTTAAAATATGACCAAAGTCATTGTTGTAAAAATTGGAACCCACAAACTTATCACAAGTGCAATTGAAATCCAAATAGTTTTCATAATTTTTAGCAACCTCTTGATAATTAAGAAATTTTTTAGAGAACGGAGGATGGAATCTGTAGCTAAAAATAACTTGAAGATCTTTGATAGGAAAGAAATCCAATAGATTGTCGTGAAGTTTTGATAAGTTTAATTTATCAAAAGATTTTTGCAAGAAGCTAAAAGTACAATAACAAGTTTGTATTTGTTGAGCAGATCCAACTTTGTAATTCAAAAGATCATAACATAAAACTTCAAAGTGCGAGTTCTTGAATTGGTGTTGTGGTAAGAAGTTCTTAAGCTTTTTAAGAAAATTAAGTTTAAGACTGAAGAGGAATTTTCTGACCTTTTCTGTGTCATATGAAAGACAAAAGGAATTTTCAAGCTTTTCTAAAATCTGAAGAGGCGAAGAAGTATTAATAAGAGGGGGGCAATTACCTGACCCTCTTTTAAAACGAGTGGTGCTGGCGTTATTTCCAAATCTGAAAAGTGAGTAAACACTAAGGTTGTCAGTGGAAATAGAGTTTGAAGTATAGATTTTATTATTGAGGGAAGAATTCAATCCATATGGAAAGATAGATTTGAATTTTAAAATAAAATGCGATTCTAGTGAGAGTCTCTTTTCCAGAGAAAATTCAAAACCTAAAATAGAAATTGAAATATTGTCAAAACTGTGCAGTTGAAAATGCTGAAGCTCTTTATCTTCTTTGTTCTTAAATGTAAGAATGTCATGTCGATGGTTATTGATACGTAAATTGAGTGGATTGCTTGTTTGTCCGATATAACAAAGATTTCAGGAGAGGCACTTAATGAGATAAATGAGGTGATGTTGTTTTCAGAAGTAACCTTCAATGTGGACACTAGCTTCAGTATCAGCCAAAATTCAAATTTTACATCGATTGTTTGTGCATAAAACCATATGCATAATGCATGTGGTTTTATGCACAAACAATCGATGTAAAATTTGAATTTTGGCTGATACTGAAGCTAGTGTCCACATTGAAGGTTACTTCTGAAAACAACATCACCTCATTTATCTCATTAAGTGCCTCTCCTGAAATCTTTGTTATATCGGACAAACAAGCAATCCACTCAATTTACGTATCAATAACCATCGACATGACATTCTTACATTTAAGAACAAAGAAGATAAAGAGCTTCAGCATTTTCAACTGCACAGTTTTGACAATATTTCAATTTCTATTTTAGGTTTTGAATTTTCTCTGGAAAAGAGACTCTCACTAGAATCGCATTTTATTTTAAAATTCAAATCTATCTTTCCATATGGATTGAATTCTTCCCTCAATAATAAAATCTATACTTCAAACTCTATTTCCACTGACAACCTTAGTGTTTACTCACTTTTCAGATTTGGAAATAACGCCAGCACCACTCGTTTTAAAAGAGGGTCAGGTAATTGCCCCCCTCTTATTAATACTTCTTCGCCTCTTCAGATTTTAGAAAAGCTTGAAAATTCCTTTTGTCTTTCATATGACACAGAAAAGGTCAGAAAATTCCTCTTCAGTCTTAAACTTAATTTTCTTAAAAAGCTTAAGAACTTCTTACCACAACACCAATTCAAGAACTCGCACTTTGAAGTTTTATGTTATGATCTTTTGAATTACAAAGTTGGATCTGCTCAACAAATACAAACTTGTTATTGTACTTTTAGCTTCTTGCAAAAATCTTTTGATAAATTAAACTTATCAAAACTTCACGACAATCTATTGGATTTCTTTCCTATCAAAGATCTTCAAGTTATTTTTAGCTACAGATTCCATCCTCCGTTCTCTAAAAAATTTCTTAATTATCAAGAGGTTGCTAAAAATTATGAAAACTATTTGGATTTCAATTGCACTTGTGATAAGTTTGTGGGTTCCAATTTTTACAACAATGACTTTGGTCATATTTTAACAGGTGATTTAAATTTTTTGCAAAACAGTAAACTTATAAAACTTTTTGGACTGGGCACCAAATTTCGACCTAATTTTCGTACCAATGTTTTGAAAGCTTATGATAAACTTTCAATTGAACTTGATCATTTTTTGAGAAAAATTTCCTACAGCTTCAATGTTCCTCTTAATGCTTTTCTTGAATATAGGCATCATTTTCTACATGTTTTAAAATCAAAACTTTATGATGTTATTAACACTGACTCTGAGTACTTTCAAATCTCATCTGAAGAAATGGATACCATTAAAGAATTTAAAAAGGCCTATGTTTTTACTGTTGTGGATAAAGCCAGCTCTAATTTTTCTATTTGTTGAAAAAAACTATATGCTAATATTATTAAATCAGAATTAGAAAATTCCACAACTTACAAAATTTCTTCACTTAATGAATCCTCCATCATCAAAAAATTCATCGCTGCTTATAAACTTTTCAAATTGCCGCGACCTGATTCTGTAGCCTTGCCTTACCTTTATGCCATTCCTAAATTCCATAAGACACCTGTTGGGTTCCGTTTTATTTGTTCTGCCACCAACACTATTGGGAAAACTCTTAGTGTAAAACTTGAATATTTTCTCAAAAAAATTCTGGAACAACTTCAACTTCAACATGAAAAATGGTTTTGGATTATTAATAACAGCGTTGAAGTGATCAATCTGCTCAATATGCTTGACATAAATAGCCTTGAAACCTTTGATTTTGAAAATCTCTTTACTAACATCCCCCTTTGTGAGCTTTTTTCCACTGTGTCTGAGCTTTTTAGCTCTGTGAATGACACACTCGATTTGAATGAAAGCTTTTTTCTTAATCTGTTTAAATTTTGCATTTTCAATAATTTTTTTAAAAATGGTAATTCATGTTTTCAACAAATCAATGGTATTGCAATGGGAGCTAATTTTAGTTCAACCCTTGCCAACCTTTTTCTCTTGTTTTATGAAAGAAAATTTTCGATTGAAAACCCCTCCTCTACACCTCTCTGTTGTAGATACATTGATGATCTTCTATGCATTAATTTTTCCAATTTCTCTGAGCTCAGCAAAACTATTTATCATAACTCCTTAACGCTTAAAAAAACCAGTCAAAATCAAAAGATTTTTAATTTCCTGGACATTAACATAGAAATTGGCTCCTTCTGTTACACCACAATTTATGACAAAAGACGTGAATTCCAATTTAAAGTCAATAGCCTACAAGATTATAATTCCTGCCTTAGCAAAAAAGTTTTCATTGGCATCATTATTTCACAAGCCTTGCGAATTAAAAGAATTTGTAACACTGAAACTGCTTTTAATTTAGAAATTTCTCTTCTTAAAAATATACTATTTGACAACAATTTTCCAAAAAATCTAATTAAAAATGTTTGCTCAAGTATAACCTTCAATAACGACTTTGCTTCACTGTAACTGTTTAACTGTTCAATCGTATGAAATCGCTGGAAGAAACCATTTTCAGGATTGCAGGGATGGATATTTTTTGAGCACGTGTAAATGGTAGACCGGAACGTTTTAGGATTTGTTTTTTGGACACGGATTTACCTTATATTTTGACAACTGGACTGCCTCCTGATTTGCTGGATATGATTTTGGATTTTGTCGCGCGGAACTTCAGGTGAGATGTTTTTATTTTCACAGCAGGACCGTCCTGTGGGTGGCCGGTTTTTGGGAATTTTATTCCTAATCGGTCGAGGCGAAACCCCTGCTTTTAGTTTTAGGTTTTTGTTCTAATGTGCGGTTTGCAGGCTCACATTGGTGCTTTTTTGCCCAATGAATATCTGTAGACTGCATATTTTGAACTAAAACATCCTCTCTTTAGTTTATTTTTAAAATTTTTTGGTCTTTCGACCACTCTTGAATCCCCCACGGCTGATGAGCTCTGGATTCAACCTTTCTCCTTTCACTTCTCCTAATGTGCCATTTTCGATTTCATTATTAGTATTTTTTATTTGTTTTATTATATATATATATATATATATATATATATATATATATATATATATATATATATATATATATATATATATATATATATATATATATATATATTTCTCTTTCTATATGTATTATACATGTCTGCATAGGCATAGCGTGACCTTAACTTTTGGGGGGCACAGACCTCGAAGTTTAGAAGTGCAGACTGAGCCTCCCCTCCCCCGCCCATTTTTCACTTAGGTTTTTTTGTTAGAGAAACATTTGCTCTTACTTTTCGGATAAATTGTACTTAAAATTTATTCAACTTTTTTTGCTCAGTTACCAGGACAAATTTAGACTCTCTATTACAGGTACGGGCTTCTATTGTAGTCTGGGCAACTTCTTTGGTAACAAAACAGTCCATTTTTTTACTTTTATTTGTCTTTTTCACTGACATTCTCCCCATTTTTTTTAATGCTCTGTTTTTTCTGTGTTGTTTGGATTAATCTTATAGTTGGATCTGTATTAGAAAAGTAATGTTATTGTATTACTTTTCTTTCTAATACAGATCCAACTGTGATTAATCTGTTTTGTGATGTAGACAATCCCAAATGTAGGGGGGGGTCCGGGGGTTCTCCTCCGTGAGAAAATTTGAAAAAATCTATAAAATTCTACATTTTTAAGCCTCTCATGAAGTAATCGAGTCTATAATAGTATGAAGGAAGAAGAGGCAAATAGAACCCCTTAAAAAATTAGTTAAAATAAATATGTTTGCTCAGCTTTGTGAATTATCTTTTAGATATAAGTCAGAAGTTGCGTAATTGTTCTGTATTTCTTCTCTCCCTCTATCTCTTACAATTAGCCAGATTTATTGAAAACAGTATTTTCAAGTTCAAACCATTTTCTAATGTAGTCAGCAGTTACATAGAATCTTAAAATTTATACCATATAAAATAGTTACGATAAGCGGGTGTGATGATTACACCCAATCATCACACACGGCCACACGCCCATCGTTTTACGATTCCATACTTCTTTAAATTATTATTTTAGTAACGTGCAACAAACATGGAGAAGGTCAAGATAAAATATGATGCAGCCAGGAGAGGGTAGGTGGGGGGGCAAGACCTTTCATTTAATATTAATGGCAATCTTAAGGACTATTTTAACCAAAAACACCCTTCCAGATGGTAATTCTGGCTGTTCTTGAGGATAATCATAAACGGAAATAATCTTCCTGATGATTTTGTTCCAATTTTGGGAACAATCAAGAACCAGAACGTGGAAATTTTTGACAGACAGCCTGTATTCCCCCATGTTCCCTCTCCCCCAGACACATGGGTATAATAACCAAGATAAAATAAATGAAAATAACTGTAAACGATATTCTTACTATGATTTTCACTCAAATTTTAGAAATCTCCAGGTTTCAAAGACAAAGTGTCCAACAAGTTGTGGGGGCACGTGCCCCCCTGACGCTACGCTTATGCATGTGTCTTTGTGTGTATAGTTTGTATGAAATGGGAGAAAGGGGGGTCAAACAAACCAAGCACTGCGACCAGAGGTCTATTGTACAACTATAGTTTATAGCAGGATGTAAAAAAAAATCAATGATTTTTTTTTGTAAATAAAAGAAATTGGATTTTTTAAAATTTATATCGGATTTTTTGATTTAAAAAAAGAAACAATTAGAAACTTCAGCTATTGATTTGCATTTATGTGAACAACTTACCTTTAATATGCAATGAGTTTCCGCCCATAAGCCGGGACTAAGGCAGAACTGAAGCAAATGCACCCACAGCTCGATCATAGCATCCTAAGACTGCAGTTTCGTCCTTATTGTGGACTCCTCAGTCAGGAATAGCCAATGATCGAGCTGGAGGCAAAGATCCTCTTATTGTAGTTAAGATTGCCAACAAACTGGTAGATAAAATTAATTTACCTTACCAGCGAGCGTCCGCAAACCGTGGTACGGCTCAACTCGAAATTTGAAGGCAAAAACTGGCATCCCGGACAAAAATGTAAAATGCCGCTCCCACTGTAAAGTTTGAAAAGAAATAAATTGCTTATAAATACAACCCAATAAATAGATGTTAAGAATTTAAATCAGCGTGACAAAATAAAATCCCATATTCAGGGGCGACAAAACGGCTAGGGTACACCTTCTTTCCGAACATAAAAGTAATATATTTAATACTATTATTAATAGTAAAGGCTAAACTATATTACTATATTACATGTTGATGTATTATACTTGTTTCAGTTGTTTGTGTGTGTGTGTGTTTGAAACTATGAATAAAAGATAAAATTCATGTTTTTTGCAAATATAAAAATAATGTATTTAATACTATTATTAATACCAAAGGCTAAAGGTACGTAAGCGCGTACACTTTAAAAGTGTACTTTTTAGTTTTTTAAACTTTATTTTGATTATTTTCTTCTGTTTTCAGTGTGGAACGGACGGCAATTTCATGATAAGTTTTTGCCATACTTTACCATTGGACTGCAGCACTGTAACTTATTTTGCATTTACATTTCCTTTTTCCTACACTGAGTGTCAAAACATGCTTGATGCAATTGATGCCAAAATTGGATCATCATTATACATTTCAAAAACAAAGTAAATATTCTTTTTTTTCTTTTTTCTTTTCAAAATATATAAAATATTTTTTATTAATTTTAAACTTCTTTCCCAAAATTTTAATTCTTAATTTTTAATTTTTATGTAGGATTGATTAGTTTGAATTCACAGAATGTTTTAAATAAAAAAAGGATAATAAATTAATAAAAAATGTATCATTTATTGTTAATGCGTTATTAAGTTTTGAAATTCATTAAAGAGCACTTTTTTAAAAAACTTACCGGGGTTTAAAACTTAGTTTTCGTTTATAAAAATTTACGAGGTTGGGGGGGGGGGGGGGGGGGAGGCTATTTACGCTATGCAACATTTTTAACTTAAAGAGAAGAAAGGAAATGTATTGGTAATTTGTGTAGCAAAATATTTTTATTACATTGCATAGAGTTTTTTTCTTTTCATTTTTTTTTTGTTTGTCTGCAGTATGATTAAAAGTTTTTTTTTTTTGAAATAAATCCTCCAACACTTATTCATTATTTCAGTAAGCCACCGGATAGTGCCATTTATTATTGCAGAGAGTTGCTATGCTATTCTACTGAGGGGAATAAAGTAGAGCTACTGACAATTACATCTTGCAAAGGTTTATCGACTGAAAGAGAAAAAAGCTTGCCTGACCTTTTTCCGGAGAATTCCAAACCAAGATGTCATGTTTTTCAAAATAAAAAGGTTTGACAGTTTTATTTTTAACTTCTCTCTGTTTTTTTTTCCTTTTTTCGTATAAGGTGAAATCTCATTAGAAGGAACTCCAAGGGAGCAATAAAAATTTTCACAATCAGAATCCTCTTAAAACTTTATTTTTACATAAGTGTTAATTTTGCAAATCTAATTCTAATGTAAAATCTGCAGCATTTACCGTTACTAACGATCTAAAATCTAACTAAGCTCATTAATCATTCTGAAAAAACAAAGAGAAAAATGTCGAACACTAGCATTTTAATCATTGGTTGTCATCACAATATGTCTTTTTTTTGTACAAGAGTTTTGGTCCTAGAGGACATTACGAAATATTCAAATTTATGAGCATGGGGAAAATATAGAGTCCAGTAAATCATTCTGAAACAAAACAAACTTTTTAACTTTTGAAAGAAATTCAAGTGCCTCAGTACAGGTAGTATTTGTTTCGGCAAATTCTGCATCTTCATTTACACTTTCGCCACTTTGTTGCTCATTTGCTTTAGTTTTTATTGAAATCAATGATATCCTGGTCAATCATTTCGGCACATATCAAATTATCATCTGTTAATATAAAATCATCCCATTGTATGCCATTTTTGGCCTAGAGTACAAGCTTGGATAGTACTCCATAGAGCATTTAAATCAGATTAATTAGTTTTTATGATCTGATATCTTTTGGATAGATGCGCATGACATCATCAATTGACAATTGTATTACCGCTAATTTCGTTCCATTGCTGTTTTGAAAGTGCAAACGAAATTTTCAAGTTACGACTTGGGAAAGTCATTTTTTAATTTCCAAAAATTTTCTAAAAAATAATTAAACTTATTTTTAGAAAAACAATCGTAACGAATATTTGGAAAAAAAATCTCTCATTAAAGTGAGATTTTTTATGCATTATCTTAATGGGGCTTAAAAGGGCTTAAAACAGGACCAAATGTTTTGTTTGTTGCAACGTACGTCTATTTCATGGTACCAGTATTCGTTGTAATAAGATTTCACCAAGTTTTAAGCTGAGTTTAATAATTCTTTAGCAAAAAAGCTAAAAATTGGGAAAAAGGCTTTAGCAGAATGCCAAAAGTTCGAAGGATAATGAATACTTTTGCACACCAAAATTCAACTCTATCACATCTTTAAGGAAATAAATACATAGTAGATTTTTTCTTTTTACTTTGAAATAAAAAAAAATGAAATTGTAGTTAGCGGTGAAAGAACATAACGCCTATTATGTTGTTGAACTTAATAGCAATTTATATACGTTAGCTAGATTTATAATTAGATTAAGTTCAATATCGCCATCCTTGCTTCCTACCTTAGATCATGCCTGTTTTTTCTTTTTCTTGTTATATTAGAGCAAAAAAAGTGAAAACGGTTTGCTTCATTTTCATAATTCAGACAGTATTTTCGCATTTTGTGAATAATGCGACCGTAGTGAAAACATTGGATACTGTAAACCTTTGGATTTACTGCATATTTATTCGCTTTTATTAGTTTCACATGTGGGTTTGCTTGTTTGTCAGTATGTATATAACTCTGAATAACTGATAAAATTCACGTTCTTTGCAAATGTAAAAGTAATACAGTCGAGCCCGCCTTATGGAATAGCCAATTTGCCACGAAATATTATTCTAATAAGCGGGATCTTCCATTATCCGCGATCCCATATACACGAAGTTTCAAATTGCATTCAAACCAAGAATGCAATAAAAATTGCCTTAACCACAGGTATACTTAACAACAAATATCCAATAATTAACTTTAAACATATTAATTAATGCGATTTAAAATATTAAAATGAAGACATTGGATAAGAAATTACTTTATTTTACGGTAATATACATATTTGCAACACTTATTTGTTGCTAAAAAAGTTGGATATTTTAGACTGTTTACTGCTCTGTGAATGCATCAAGTCAGTAACATGATTTTCTAGTTAGTAAAACAAGTGATTAGGCTTCTTATAATATTACTAGAGTCTCTGTATAGAAGCTCAGCTTAGCTTCTATATATTCTATAAATGCTAGGAATTTCCTTTTTCTGCTCCAACAAAGTGACAAAAAGGATTTTTGAAGCCTTCCATGTGTTTCACATTCAGTATTGTTCTTTGCAGAAGGAGAGATCTGAATGGAATCGGCTGGAAATGGGAAAATATCGACATCAGCATATCTAAAAAATATTCTTTTAACCGGGATTGCTTCAAAAAATGTATTGCTTTAACCGGGAAATTTAACACAGAAATGATTTACTACGGTTCGGTACATTAAAAAAGTATTACGTTAATCGTGATATTCTATTAACCGATATTCCATTAAGCGGGTTCGACTGTATATTTAATACTATTATTACCACTAAAGGCCGAACTATGTTTCATTTCAATGTATTACAAGTGCATGTTAGTTGGATTAACTTTAAAGCTTATTTTTTAGTTTTTTCAAAATATAATTTAATTATTTATTATTCCACATTGATTTTTTTTTTAATTATTAAATTAGTTCCTTGTCTTGTTTCATTTTCTAATTTTGGAAACCTATATTTGTAATGGTTAATTTATTTTTTAGGTTATCTTCATCAGCAGTAGAGTGCATCCAGGAGAAACTCCATCTAGTTTTGTTTTCAATGGAATGCTTAACTATTTATTATATTCCAAAGACTGTAGTGCTAATAGACTCAGGAATCTTTTTGTGTTTAAGTTAATACCAATGCTTAATCCTGACGGTGTTAAGCGTGGACATTATAGAGCTGATGTTAAAGGGTTAAATCTCAATCGCATATATATGGTGGCAAATTTTCAAGAGCACCCATCTATATATGCTGCGAGGACGTTGCTTTTGCACTATCACACAAGCTATTCCACAGCGGAAGACTCCGCAGCGTCTGTGAGCAAAAGTAATCATAAGAAAATAAGAAATAATCAAATTAATATATCTTTAAATCAGCCCAGTAAGGATTCTAGTTCCTGTGCGAACAGGAAATTGCCGAAAGATCTTATAAATCAAATGCAAAAGAGGACCGTTATACGCAAGCACTCTTTACATACATGTGATACTTTGACTAAAAATTTGAATTTTTTATCATCTGTTCCTGTCGTGGTACCATTTTCTTACAAAGGAAGAAGTTCTGTGTCTAATTCACCTAGCACTGGAAGCTGTGCGAATTCACCAAAGAAATCAAAACGTATTTCAACCACATTCATATCAAGTGAGACAAATGATTCTGTTTCTATAGAAAAAGAAACTGTTTTTAAAGAAGAAACCGAGTCTTCTGCTTCTTGTAAGGAGTGTAAAGCTTCTGAATATCCATCCAAAAAGGTTTATTTTATGCTTTATTTTTCAGTGAATTTTCCTATATATGTTTCATATACTTCCAAGTTAAAGAATTAATATCATTTTTTTTCTCTCATCCTGTGAAAACAGGATAAGAGGAAAAATTCTTTTATTCATTTAATTTCATTTGAAAAAGAAAAAATTTTAATTTATGCAGTAGTTTGATATACAAGTAGTTGAACAATTTCTAGGGGG
>JAXGGA010023401.1:0-13526 GCA_038373865.1 Uloborus plumipes | reverse complement strand
TCATTCATTAGTGCCCAACCTACGGCCCGCGAATCACGTGGAGCCTTAAATTTGACCCATATAGCACGCAGTGCTCAACATTACGAATCAAAAATTATGTTCTGGAATTTTCCAAAACAACCAATCATCTTCATGGAATTATTGTTATCGGATTTAAAGCCAAAATGGTCAAAAATTGGGTTTCCAAAAACAAGTAGAAGCTTCGTATTAATAAAACAAGTATGCAGTAATAAAAACAGCTATTCTTAATTTGTTTTTTTTCCCCCTTTTCTTGTTTTCTTTCTGATATAGAATGTCTTTAAAAGTATTTTCATTTATTTATAAATGTAAAGAGTGTTCTGTCCTAAGAGATGTACCGTAATATGAGGTGCGACTCTCTGGTGTGAAAATGCTGGGCATTACTCATTTCACTTCACTTGAGTCGAGGATTTAAAAAAAAAGTGTTCAATTTCAGCTCTTACTCTTGCATGCAGATTATTGCTTCATTCGGGGACAGAAGTTTTATTAAAAATACTTTGGAGAACACTAATGGTGATTTTCGCAGATTTCTGAATCATTTAAAAGTTAGTTACAGCCGTCAGAGGCCACTGCAAAAATTATTTTTCCCTGATAAAAATTATTTTTCCAAAATTACATTTAAAAAAAAGAAGAGGAAAGTAAAAGGAATTAGAATGTGTTTATTCCCACTAACTAAATTGTCACAAGAAAAGATTCGTCTTGTTGAATGTTTGCAACAAAAACGTTTTGCATTTTTTATTTTATTAATTAATTAATTTGATTAATTTTTGTTAGAATCGTACAATAATTGTAGAATAAAAAAGTAAAGGAGAGGAAGTGACAAAATTACAAATGTGATGATGAGCAGTGGAAGTGGTTGGAGCAAAACTAGTCTGTTTTGAGGCAATCAGATGCTGGGATGATTTCGACAGGCTCTAAATCCCAACTTGATTCAAGAAAAGCTTCTATTTTTTTTTCTTCGTTGTTTCGCCCCTTGAACTCCATGTCGCAAAACTTAACTTCTTTCAATTATATCTACTTTTTTCTCTGTGTTTCAATTATGTTCGTAAAATTCATGAAACTCTTAGAAATATTCTCGAAAATCGGAGGAAAATTTGACCAGTAGTAACTTTGAATTCACTGCAATTCATATCAAGACCATGATTTGAAAGAAGAAAAAAAAAGGGTTTTTAGTCAATATCGTTATTTTACAGTATAGTACATACTTTTTATAGGGAAAAATTAGTTCCTTAATGAAAGAAAATTAAATTGCAAAATGTGTGATTTTCTTTTTTTCATTGTTTTTAATTCTGTAAAACATAACTGTTTTTATTTATTTTTTTTTCTTCAATAATTTTAACAAAAGAGGCGAAATTTTACCTTCTGGAATCGGTGAACATAGAAGCCCAAATATCCCATCGCTTTCCATGCGGAAAGGAAATTTTCATCTGTTGCCAGTTTTTAGCACAAAGCAAATAATTTCGTCTAATAACGCAGACGGTATCGCGGCGGTAAACAGGATGCATCAACAAATCCACTCCTCTGTGCTCGGGGGGGAGGGAATCCACACCCGGAAAACATTCGAAACAAGAACCGAAATTCGAATATGATTCTTCGAACAGCCTGCCGTGCGGAATAAATGCAGAGCGCTACTGATTAACAGATTTCGAAAATGGATTTTTTTTTCTTCCCCGACATCGCTATTGGTCCGCGGACGTTGTTATGCGATATGATCTTTCGGTGAATTTCATTGGCGGATACGGATTGAGAGAAATTGCGTGCCGCAAGATGATTCTCATCACGCATTTTGTTTATGTTGATGATGCAGAGAAATAAACAATTGTCGTATACAGCATATGATGGACTCATTTTGTAAAATTTTGTCACAAAATTCGATTTAATTCAATATGTAGCTTTGTTTTCTCCGAATCATACCATTTGATATTCTTTCTCTTTTTCTCCAATATTGACATACCAGACTTGTAAAATTGTATACCTTCTTTGAATGACTGCAACATAAGCGTTGTCTTTTTTTTTTTTTAACACAGAAAGGTCTCAAGTGTTAGAATAATGGTTCAGTGTCAGTTTCGTCGACGCAAGAACTTCCTTCCCCTCCCATTGAAAAATTACCCAAAATAAGGGGTACTATTGGGTTACTATTCCGGTTCTCCCACACAATTTTGCTAAAAGGGGAAAAATGAAATTAATAATTAAATATATTCATCAGTAGAAAGATATTTATGCAGTATGTATGGGTGATTCTACAAATACGGTAATATTTCTAATATGTAGAATGTAGATTCCAAAAAAATAATTTAAAAGTAAAAATCTGAAAAAAATCAGGAAAGTACTTTATATGTTCCATAATTAAAATAAATATCAGCAGAGCTTAATTGTTTGTATTTTATTGTATTTTTTGCTTTTTTTTTTTTTTTTTTTTGAAGGCATGTGAATGATAAAATGATGGACATATGAATAACACAATGGGTATGTGAATAACACAATAGGTAAATTAATGAAATTTTTTTATCTGTAAACTCTTAGACATGATTTTTAAATATTGTACTGTCATAGTTATTATATTATATTAGGTTGGAACTAATGATTTATATTGATAAGAAGGTAAATTTAATAATGTATTACTAAAGAAAAACTAATTAAAGAAAGAGTTGGCAAATGAATCATTTTTTTTTAGAAACATTGATACAGATAACTATCCTAGCAACATTTTACTTTTTACTTATTTTCCCATTCACATGGCCTTTGAGTCATCTACCTGTCTCATATTGGGACATGTGAATGACACAAGAAAATGAGCATGTGAATGACAAAACACAAGTAATATGTTCTCAACAAGTCTTATCTGAATATTTTTCGGCTTAACTTCGAATAAGAACTCACAAATGCAAGATTTAGGACTATTCATTATCAAAATTTTTTTTCATGTACATTTTACTTGTATTCTGTAGGCCAAAGATACCTACAGAATCTGTAGGCAAAGATGAAAAACACTTGTCTTGAAAGTTGACTTTGACTTGCTATTAATCAAAAATAAATTACAGAACAGCCACATTAATCTTCAGTCAGGAACAACAAAGTTCCATGCTTCATTTTAGGATGTGTTGCCAGATTTTGAAATAAAACATTTCAGAGAAAAATATCTACACTTTTCAGACATGTGGATGACGGATCATTGCTGGGACAAAGTTTAGATTAATTTTTAGAGATATTATTTTTATATTTTTTTACTTTTTTTTGTGATTTGCATCTTGTACACATACACAATCAAAAATAAAAAAATCTTGAGAAAACAATCACTTTTTTTTGTTTAAATCTAGATTCCGTAGATTGTGAAAATTACACCTACGGGACAGGGCATGTGGATGACATTTCAATGTAATAATTTATTTAAAATGGATAATAATTAATTTTTGACATTGTTGATAATCAGAATTATAGAACAAAAGACGCATAAAAATGTTCCCAAAAGAGTTAAAAACAAAAAGAGAAATCAGTCTGGAACACAAATTTGCCATTTTTGTAGAATCACCCATATAAACCTCATTAAAAGGTAAATTTCCGAAAAGGCTCAAGCACTTTTTTTTTTTAATGAATCCTGACTCAGTTATTCATCTACTTTTGCTGTCACTTGCTGCTTTTGATCCAAGTTGAAATTTCGTAGGAAAAAGGGACAAATTGTCAGCAGGAGACATTTTTTCAATTTCTTCATTCTTAACAAATATAATTTTTCTTGTATTTCTGATCGATACGCATGTCTGTCTGAATTTGCTTTCCACGAAGTAAAACACTCTGCACTACCACACTAGAAGACGAAAAATTAGCAAAATACATTCATTCTCAAATTTCATCTTCCAAACTTTCTCATCTTCTTCAGACAAGAGCTACAGAGATTATTGGATTTTGATTATTCATTGAGCTCTGCACTATGTAGTCGGAGAAAAACTCCCGCCTTTCTTCCACCAATCACGTTTCAAGAAATATATTTGCACAAGCTTTGACTTACGCATAAATTTTTACGACAGCAAAAACAAAACTCTTTCGTAATTTCTGGTTTTCGTTTCGGTTAAATTTTTTAAAACTGCAAACACTTATTTGGGATCATATTCTACAGTAGAAATTTGAATAGTTTTCTTTCCATTCAAATATTTGCACTGTGCTTAAACTTTTCGGGAGCACTGTATGTCTGTGAGGACATTCATGATCTTGCAAAGGTGAAGAATTTAAATAACAGAAAAAGGAACTAAACTATTCTCAAATTTAAATCTCTCAATCATTTTTCTTCACTGAACCTTTCCTTGCATTTCTTTTCCAGAAATTCTCTCAGAACTAACAGACAGTGCAGAAATGCAGCCAACTAAATCCGATCGGATACGATTCGTAATGATCTTGTTTATCCATTTGTTCGACTTGAGTCGTGACATTGGGAATGGAATATTTATGAGTCAAAGTCGAAGTTATTGTTGTTTTCATATCAGGATTATTTATTAGTTCGCGTAGTTAAAAAAAAATGGCGTTCGGTTATTACTTCTTTTGTGTTTCTTGGAAGCTGTAAACCAATGTACATTTTGCCTCAGGTAACAAGTTGTCCAAGATTCAATTTGCAAATGGGAATGCTCTTGTTCTCACATAAAAGCTTATAACAGCAGCATTTGCTATTAGCACTAATACTAGAAGAACGAAGAGCAACTGAACGGGTGAGTGTGAGAGTGGTGTAGATCAAAAAATTTACATCTGAGTCAAGCATGGAATTTGGATTCAGTTTCTCTACAAAGGGGATGTAAGGAAATGATACTTGGCCCTGCCTTGTTTCTGTAGTATTCCTTTTCCTGAATGTGCTATAAGGTGAGGAAAATTGGCAAAAATGCTGTTGGAATAAAGAATGCAACTGCTGCAACTTAAATATTCCAAAAAAAGTTTTGGAGGACATTTTTTTTTAATTGAATTGATTCGAAAAAAATTAAGTTTTTGTCATTAAAACTACGAATCATTCTTCATAATAAAAAAGCATCGACAAAAGATTCATTAATAATCAAATTCTCTCAATCAAGACATCTACCGCAGACTCAATTAAAATAAATAATAAAGTAATAAAACGTGTAGTGCAGACGATTTAAATTCTTTAATTAATTTATTTTTAAATGATGCTGGGTAACATTTGCAGGTTTCAACGGTTCACAAGCAACTTAATGGCCACAGTTTGGGTATTGTTGATGAAGAACTTCCTAAACTCCTAAACTGACTGCGTACAAAGAGGTTATCTACCTACATCAACCTAAAAGAGAAATAAATGCCGAGTTCCCCCCACCCTCTCCCCAGTCTCTACTGTAGTATAGGTAGCGAATGGTTTCATTTGCTAACAAACACACGTAATCAAATTTTTCGTATTCAGTTGCTCTCAACTTGAATACAATGCACAAAATTTTTATGTATCAACTCATCCAAAAGAAAGGAAAAGATCCTAAGTTGAAACAATAGTTCTGTTCCTTTTTACCGCAACTCAACTGACTTTACAAAGGGTAGACCAACCAATGAATAAACATTTAGAAAAATTTTCCATTTCAAAAATTCATGGCATTGTTAAAAATTGTAGCATGTAGCATATCACAGTGAATTATTTTAGCTAATATACGTAATTATTTTTAATAAAATGAGACAGTTATGGTTCTACAATAGTTTTTTTTTATGGATGTTGAAATGAAAAAAAAAAAAAAGAGAAGAAAAGTGCTCCAACCCAGTGCAGGGGTGCCCAGAGGGATGGGGGATTGTGGCCCAAGTTGCGCCATCAAAATTTTTTTTTTTTTTTGGGGGGGGGGGGGATTTTTTAAACTAATTTATTTATTTATTTAAATTATTTATAAATTTATTATTTTAATTTAAATTATTTGCTGATTTTTTGAATAAAATTTATTCTTTAATTTATTTTTTAAATTAAAATTATTTCTTTTATTTCTTTATTATTACTTATTTATTTATTTATTTTGTGTGTGTGTGCGTAGAATGTCTGGAAGGAAAAAAAAGCGATTCTATTCTGCGCATAATTCGTACTTTTTAAAAATTAATAATATATTTAAAAAAATAATAGTTATAATTTAAAAAAAATAAATAATATTTAAAAAAATGAAAAATAGGGATAAAAATAAAAAGCACAAGAGGGTTATGAAAAATTTTGGGGGGGAATTTGCGCCATTGACCCAGTGATTGAACACCAGTGGACATACATTTTCTGATTGTTTTCTGTCTGGAAATTCATTAAAGGACTGACTATTGCAAATTTATCTTTAAAATATTTCAAAACCTTATTTTTTAAAACAAATTACTAGTTGTTCATTTACTATTCGGTCTACCCTATTATATACTTAATTAAAAATCCTTCTCTTAAAGTAAACATTTTCTCTTTATTTCTTTTTCTTTTGCCGATCTCTTTCCAAAGCCCGACCACACGTCGTGATGAGATACACCACTTTCATCTTAGCGACGTCGATAATAGCTGTTATTTGGTTAATATTAGATTTTCGCAAGCATATAGGATGCAAGGAACTTTATTTCACCAGAATCTCTGGTAGAGGTCAAAACGAAAATGGAAGCAAAACCAAAAGTTACCAACTTTAGATACTCCATTTGCAGAATCCATGTTATATTTAATTGAATAAAGTAATGCAGACTAAGAGTTAGGATTATAAGTTATTAAAACGGTAATGGAATACATACCCAAGCGTTTGATGTCCCGAAATGGTGCAAATAAAAGCAATTAGGGTGTGGTTGTGCTGTGGGGTGGTAATGTGCAAGCGTCTTTGTCGGCACTGTTTGTCGGATTGAATTAAAGTTTTCTCTCCTCGCTGATGTTTTCTAGTAATTTATTTTACCTAATTTTTCTTTCCCCTGAGAAGTGTTTTGCATTTCAAATAAAAATGGTTATTTCTTTCGTGTTGAAGACATCAGAAACTCGTGTATTTGCATATGAGTGCGCGTGTTTTTTTTTCTTTTTGTTTTTTGTAAATGCATTTGGCATTGAATTTATACATTTTGCTGCATTTAATAACTTATTTCACCTATTTTTTTTTACCGATGAGTGTTTCGTAAGTTTTAAAGAAAAGTGGGAATTTCGTTCATGTTTACGCCATTAGAAATTAATGCATCTGCATATAAATAGGCATGTTTTTGTTATTTTTTGATGCAATTTGCATTGAATTCATATTCTGCTCCCTCCCCCCGGAAAAATTGAAAATGACTAACCTGATAGAACGATGTGCATTTCTCATGATTTTATTAGTATTAATGTTCGGGTGTTAACTAGGAAGCAGAAACAGACTCATTCTCATTACTATAGCGTTAACTTCACCCCTTTCATCAGAGTCAGTAACTTCATATCTGATAAAATTAATTGAATCCTACTTCAGAATTTTAGAAAAATTGCCCAACGCCGCCGCTTTCAAAATGATCGTCTATTCGAGTCCTTCCCTCATTAATTTTCGACTTCGTTTTCCCCTTTCATAATTTCCTGATCTTCCCGAATTTTATTGGCGATTTTCGTTGTCTCGTTACGTTCAGCGATCGATTGGGTCTTCCTTATTTTGGGTAAGTACCGTAAAATGGGGTGTATAGGAACAGCGGGGTCAATCGGAACAAAACTTCCCGACCGTACAAAGAAATTCTTCATAAATATACTACTGGGTATTTTTCGCCATGATTTTTTTTCTAGAAAGGTAAGATCATAGGAAGTAAGAAAAAATTACTTTTGTCAATCTGGCAACGCTACAGGCTTCTAAGGAGGGCTACACGTGGAATGCTAGAAAACATCACATTTTCATAGACTGCAAAACTTCATATGCATGAACAAACCTTCTTATATTTAAAAACTATGAGTGGTATGTTTCAATTATACATGTATCTGAACAACAGAATACCACATTAGAATTTACATTTTTTATAAATTGTGTCATAAAAGTGAAGAATTCTGAAAAATGCCATAGGAAAAAAATTTGCGGGGCGAATCGGAACACTTAGTTTTGTTGTTCCAATTCAAACTTATTTGAAGGAAACTGTTTGAAAAATCAAGATCCTAACCCCAATTCTTCTAATCAAGACAAGGACAAGGATTTATTACTGTTTATCCCTTCTCGTGAGCAACTAGATCTTAGAATGACAAAAAGTTGCAGATTTCAACAGATTTTTTCTCCAGGACTTTTTTTTACTTAAAATACGAAGGGGAAAGTCACATAGACTTTATGTAGTAAAAGTCCAGGACACAGACAGTGATGAATAAGCGAAAAAAATTTTCAGGACAATCCCCGAAGCCCAAAGTTTTCAAGAAACTAAAGAAAAGGCAGAGTTTATCCCAGGAGATGTTATGAAAAAACTTAAGCCAAGTCACAATTGTTAGTTTTAAGGACAAGTACATATTTGTGGACGACATGAGAGACTTCAATTCATGTTAAATTTCTGTATTTCAATTCAAAAGCATTTCTTATAATTACTTTTCATTTTTCAAAAGTTCAAAATTATTTTGAATTTTGACAAATTATAAACGTTTACTGGAATTGAAATTATACATTTATTTGACAGTAATTATCTGTTCTTATTCTCCCCCATGAATATTACTCATGTTTGTGAGACCTATTACAGGTTTAAGTGAAAAAAATAAAAATTTTAACATGTGTTCCGATTGACCCCTATCAGCGGGGTGATTCGGAACACCCATAATTTCCTATATATATCAATAATAATTGTTCAAAATGTGTTGTCTTTGCTTGGAATATCAAAAGTAAAGCAAGACCGAAGTTTTTACCCAAAAAACCAAATTTAAAAAAAATCTTTTAACTGCTTTTTGTACAATCAAAGCTGAAAAGTGTTCCGATTAACCCCATTTTACGGTATGTCATTTTGTTCCAAGCTTGCCCGGGGTGATTCCTGGATTAAAATCGAACACATCCGAGCATGACGAAATTAATCATACCTGAAATTAAAAAAAGTATCATAAAGTTTCCGAATTGGCTCTCATGGCCCAGAAACTAAGTACAGTAACGCCTCGTTATATAGCTCATTCGGATATATCGCTCTTTTCTTTTGTCTCCCCCCCCCACCCCCCCCCCCCCAAAAAAAAAAACTTTTAGTTCGAAACCATTTTTGAGAAAATATGTAAGGTGCTCAGAAAAGGTCTCTTTCTCATTTATTTTGTCATATATGAACAAAACGAAGGTTCTTCTATGCGACTTTGGATTCTTATTTCACCAAAACAATAGGTTAATTTTATGTCTGTATACATATTTTTTAAGACCTGCGCATTGTAACAATAACTGCGGTAAGTTATATTTTTTTTGTTACTTTTGACTGAAAAAAAAAATCTAATGTTCGTATAAATGAATTTTTATGTATGTGCACTAGGTTGGTCACAAGTAACATGGGGAAAATTTTTTTTCAACTAATCTTTTGCGGCGCCCCCGAAAATGTGCCAATGGGCTAGAAAATGAGATTTGCAAAGTTTTAGCTTAATCGAATAATATTAACACGTGCCGCAAAGAGGGTAAAGTTAAGAAAAACAGCGATTTTTAGCCAAAAATTGTAGTTTTTACTCTGTAAACCCAAAACTACTGATCCTAGAAGCTTTATTTTGGTCTCATTTTGTAGGAAATTTTATTTTCTTTAAGTATAATCTTATTTAAAGTTTCGAAAAAAATGATTAAATATTTTTCAGAATTTTCACAAGTCAGGCTGCAACGCAAATCCTCGAAATTGCAAGTAACATGGGGAAATTTTTTTTCAACTAATATTTTGAGGCACCCCCCTAAAATGTGCCAATAGACTAGAAAATGAGATTTGATAAGTTTTAGCTTAATCGGATAATATTAACACGTGCCTCAAAGTGGGTAAAGTTTCGAAAAACAGCGGTTTTTAGCCAAAAATCGTAGTTTTTCCTCTGTAAAGCCAAAACTATTCATCCTAGAAGAAGCTTTATTTTGATCTCATTTTGTAGGAAATTTTATTTTCTTTAAGTCTATCTTCATTTAAAGTCTCGAAAAAAATGATTGAATATTTTTCAGAATTTTAAAGTCAGGCTGCAGCGTAAATCCTCGAAATTGCTTAGAAAAAATAAATCATTAAAATGTAAATTAATAAGTTCTTTTAGTAAATTTGATGAAATCTACGGATATAACGTTGACTTTTCAGAGAAAAAACAGCAATATTATTACGAATATATAATAAACTTATGTCTTTGAAACTCACAGATAAAATAAATAACTGCGAGTAAAGCTTATGAAACGAGCAGTACAAGCTATAAATGAAGGGCTTGGAGGATGAAGGGGCTAAGTTACTAAGTTTAAAAAATGAACACTTTCTACAATGGTAAGCAATAGATACAGGTGAGCTAAAAAAAACTTGGTAAATCAAACAGTAGATATCAATAGACCAATTTCATTCGCACACTAATGACAAAACCAGAAAACAAAAGTTGCAATAACTACAACAATAAAACTTTGAACTTTAATTACTCGCAATTTCTGTTTTGTCACTTAACCCTTTCATCTCTTAACCCCTTCAAATACAAAACGTTGCTTTCCTCCTTAGCGATTAGAGCTGAATATTAGCTTAAAAATCTCTGCCTTGTTAGGGCTTTCGACCCCCCTGGGGAAGGGAGAAAACTATGATTCCCCATTATCGAAAGGTGCAATCGCCGTGTCTATATTGTGGGAGGGCTGAGGAATCATTAAGACACCCCACAACACTTTACAAATATAGTATTCATAGTTGTTCGCTTTGCAAGTTTTTAAGCAACTAATTTGGGACTCAACCTTTGAGATTTAATAGAGAATGGCCCCACCTTCGGTTTCCAGAGATCAACAAGCTTGAATTTAAGACAGAAAGACAATTTTTAAAGCCGCAGGCACAGTTTCCTCATTTATCAAAAGGTATCCCATCCAAGCCATCAGCAACTTAGTTTGTATGTAAAGAGTAATAAAATAATGTTATATAATTTAACAGTATAAGTATAAAGGTGCATTAAAGCTTTTATTGTCATTTTAACTCTTTGCTTTCCGTCTTAACCCCTTAATTCCTCTATTTTAACACAGGAATTCGTTTCATTTATTTCTAAAGTACCGCGAAAACACCCCTTTTTTAATTGACAAAGTAAATCCAACAAGAAGCAAATAAATGTAATTGAATATTGTAATGCTTTTAGGTTTTTGCATGAAAATTTCTTATTTTTGATGTACTCTACGATTTAACCTGAAAATGCCAAATAAATACTTTGGACATGATAGTAAAAATGAATGGGATAACACTTAACGAGAATGAAATTTCCTACAAAATGAGACCAAAATAAAGTTTCTAAGATGAATAGTTTTGGTTTTACAGAGGAAAAACTACGATTTTTTGCTAAAAATTGCTGTTTTTCGTAACATTACCCGCTTTGAGGCACGTGTTAATATTATTCGATTAAGCTAAAACTTTGCAAATCCCATTTTCTAGTCTATTGGCACATTTTAGGGGGGTGTCTCAAAAGATTAGTTGAAAACAAAATTTCCCCATGTTACTTACAATTTCCAGGATTTACGCTGCAGCCAGACTTGTGAAAATTCTGAAAAATATTCAATCATTTTTTTCGAAACTTTAAATAAGATTAGACTAAAAGAGAATAAAATTTCCTACAAAATGAGACCAAAATAAAGCTTCTAGGATCAGTAGTTTTGGTTTTACAAAGTAAAAACTACGATTTTTGTCTAAAAATCGCTGTTTTTCCTAACTTTACCCTCTTTGCGGCAGGTACCCGATTGAGCTAAAACTTTGCAAAACATGTCTTCTATCACAATGGCACATTTTAGGGGGGTGCCGCAAAAAAAATTCGAAAGTTGATTTTTTGTGACCACCCTAATGTGCACCGTA
The DNA here is from genome assembly GCA_038373865.1 of Uloborus plumipes. NCBI lineage: Eukaryota > Metazoa > Arthropoda > Arachnida > Araneae > Uloboridae > Uloborus > Uloborus plumipes. The sequence goes on along the minus strand of JAXGGA010023401.1, from coordinate 1,628 downwards.
TAACGTACTTGCGTGCTGGATAGAAAACTATTTTTAATGACCTCGGTTATATCGCGCTTTCGGATATATCGCGCTTTTTTCTTGTCCCCCGAAAAGCGCGATATAACGAGGGGTTACTGTATAATATGTATCAGGATTTCAGTATTTGTATACTTTTCAGACACTTCTAAACATTCATTTTAGGTGTTAACTCCCAGAGGGGTGCCACCCATTACAAATGCCTCCGCCCCGTATAGTCCTCGCAGTTGACCATATTGAATATAATTCAAAATACATCAAGATTTCAGTATTATTTTTCAGATTATTATTTTTCAAATTTTATTCAGATTATTATTTCTCAGAAACTCATGCATTTTGGTTGCGAACCTATCAGAAGATTACTACGGGGCATAAAGGGTCACCCCCCCCCGGTGAGACTAATGTGATATTTTAGTGTCATACTCCATTGAGGTGTCATTCAGCTCAATGTCTCCCTCCCCCCCCCCCACCAATGATGTTACCAAGTTTGCTAGAGTAACTGTAACTTGAAATACTGGGGAATTTTTTTAGAATGGGGGAGTTTCCGAAATTTCAAAAGTATTTTTTTCTGAAAGAGCATGCATCAAAACATAGGAATTGACCATTTTTTTATTCTTTGACACAGTTATATATTTTTTATGAATTATTTTAACCGGTGCGCAGATGCTATTCCGAAAAAAAACATCTGCGCATGACGTCAGTGGTGCACGTAAGCGCGAAATCTAATTGGTTGTAGTGAGATGACGAAGGTCGCGACGTCACCGATTCCTGCGATTGGACAACTCAAGTCAAGCAAAATGGTGTTATTATTGGAAAGAGAGCTGGTATGTGCACCACTGACGTCACAAAAACTACGCCCCGTTTTCAAGGTAGGATATTTAAAAAAAAATAATAAAAATAAACTGTTGGGAAAATTAAAGTATTTTCCGGGCCCATGTTATTTTTTCATATCATTCTATCAATTTCAGTTACAAAAAGTAGTACTTTTGACTGAAGGAAACTCCCCCATTTAAGTATTGATATTGTTACAAATCTTGTAAATAGTTGTTGTTTTTCCTGCCTTGCTTTATTTTCATTAGTTTTGGTTTTATCTGGCGACATGTTGCAAATGTATCTGAAGATATCACTTTTATCATCTGTATACCGGCCCTGTAACGTTTCGTAGTTTTTACACTTGCCCTGCATTTAATAAGCGTGAAGACATTTTTCGCTCGGAGTGTTTTCTTTTTTTTTTCTTTTTCTTTTTATCACTAGAATTTGTGAATGGATTACGTAATGTTAGGAATGAAACAAAATATTCCAGGTTTTTCTCGAATATTGTGGACATTTCTTTCCGTGTATAAATAGCTGGCCTTGAACACAAGTCAGTCAGTTTTTCTCAGATGGGTTTTCTGAGATGCTCGTTTTCGTTCGCTTGGGCGGATGGTTGTTTTGCTTTAGTAATTGCTTAATTACTGTTCACGTTAGATACGTGGTGCTGAGTTACTGCTGAGAGTACAGTGTACTGTTTGTTGCCTAATTGCTGATGTTTAGCAATTGTTTTCTGCTCTTATTGTAAATAGTGTAAATACTTGTAAATAAATTTATAGTTACTTCCTCAAGATTGGAAT
>JAXGGA010023400.1:0-13528 GCA_038373865.1 Uloborus plumipes | reverse complement strand
GTTTGAATTTATTTTTAAATGCTTAATTTTGTTCTATTCAGTGAGAGAAAAACACTTTGAAACACAAAATATTCTAAACTACTTTTAAAATATTGATTAGAATAGTTAAATTTATAAAATTTTATTCTTATAAGTTTTAAAATTTAGATGTAACTAATTAGACAACTAATAACTTCCATACAACTAAATATCATTCTATCTAAATTATTATGAATTTTAAAGATTGAACAATGTGCCTGACTTATTGCCATTTGAAATTTGCTAAAAATGTTAAAAAATAACACAACAATATAAATAATGTGCATTAAAATTTTTAAAATCCATTAAAATGTCACTCTCCCGAAACCACTTCGTAAGTGGGGACGGAAATGACAGGGACGGAAATGACAAAACAGCGGGTTTTTGAAAACAGTGAAAAGTTTTTCGTATCTTTAATTTTACTGTTGATACCTTAAAAGTGTTCGTAAGAACACATTCGGCAGTGGATTTTTTTTTAATTTTATTTAAATTTTCTGGAAGATAACCAGGGGGACGGAAATGACATTGAATAAAGTCACGCATAGAATTTTTAAGATAAAACAAGCTTCACACACCCTAAAAGAGTGTAAACTTCGTTTAAAGCGTATTTTTCTGCTGAGAAGAATGTTCTTAAACATTTTGAGCTATTTTATTGCCAACTAGCGCCATTTATAGAATTTTATTGAAGGTTTTTCTACTTGGGGGAATTTTTTTTCAAAACCTGGGGACACGTATAAATTGAGCTCTCTATCAAAATATGTAAATATGATAAGGAATGCTTACATGGTACATTGAAGTACACACTTGTACTGTATCAAAATGCATATGTATTAATTTTTAAAATTGTTTCTTCATATAGTAATTTTTTTTTAAAGTTGACAAATGTGTGTGGGGACAGGGGACGGAAATGACATTTTGCCTATATATTATTTTTTTAATACATAATTTAAGTGCAAAATAGTGCCAATGCACGTTGTCATTACTCTTTGTGAGCATCTTGAATAGAACATAGCATTAGATAATGAAAATAGGTTTTTAATTGGAAGATATGGATGAAGGACACAAAAGTTAACGAATTGAGAAAATAACCCGTATATTTTTCATAAATACTTAAATCCATTTTAGTGTCACACTCCAGAATGGTGTAACCAGGCTCAACCACCCCCTCCCCCCGATGATGCTACTAGATTTGCCAAAGTAATTGTACTTTGAAATATTGGGGGGGGGGGGAATTTCAGAATTGAAGTATTTATATCTTTTATCGACTCAAAAATCCATTTCGTGTGTCAGCCCCCCTCCGCCTTCCTCCAGACGGGGGACCCCTGAAACACTTAAAGGGACACTTATTCCCCTAAGATCAAGTTTCCTACTGACCAGGTTCAAGTCGGCTTGAGGGAAAGAGACTTGATTATTTTCCTTATTGCTAGTTTTTCTGCAAAATATTTTATTTTAATTTAAATTTAAAAAACTGTAGAATTTTCATGGAATGTTCTAAATACATTACTTGAAGTCGTTTAGTTAAATTGATTCAAATAAAAGTTATAAGCTCCTACAAAGAAGGGGCTCAACTGCCCCCTGTCTGAAGGCGGATAAACTCTTGAAATTCACTAAAAATACAGATTTTTGAGTACATTTTTTTAATAACAATGAAAAGTAAATAAAATTTAAACACTTACAAAGTAGCCATTTTAAGTTTCCTAGGTTAAACATGAAGGTTAGAATTTTTTTCTGTTTGACAGTGGTGAAGAGAAGCAAAGTTCTAAGTCGCCACATTTCTTGCAAATAAGCAAATGGTCTTCAATCTATGGACCGTGGGCCACATCTGGCCCTCCGAACAGAAGTTGTCCGGCTTGTGGGAATTTAGCAAACTAAACACAAAAAAGTGTTTAAAATGAGAATATAATTTCTTTCAAACATTGAGAGAAAAAAAATGAAAAAACTCTGAACAGTTCAAAACCCATCACTCAGAGCGCTTGATAGAAAAAAATAAAAATCATAGGTGCAGGGGGAGGGGGACTAGACCATCTGAACTGAAACACCGTTGGATTGTTGCCCCTCCAAAAATTTACAATCCTTTGTATAAAAAAAAAAGAAGTTAGAGACCTGTGTTTTATACTGCTACTAAAGCATAAAAAAAAGTTACAAGTTAAGATAAAGGTAAATGGGGCTGTTAATGGCACAGGTAGAGTTGGAGAGAGTAGCAAAGGTTATTAATATTGTAGTAGCCACTTTTTATTTAGTCAACACGTATCGAATGGTGACTAATCTGAATTTTTGTCATAGATGGTATTTGGAAGGATATATCCCCGGAAAACCCAATGCCGTTTGAATTCCCGAAACGCGAGCCGAAAAAGTGTCCGGCTTTTCGGAGCGGGGTGTCGGCAGCTGGCGCTGACAAGCGGCCCCCTGATGGATGCGGGGGAGGGGGGGCAATAACGGTGAATAATAACGAACGCCTCGGGCCCGGCCTGCCTTTAATGACCCGCACTCGCTAGCAAAGGGTTACATTCGGGGCGGCTGTCGCCTGCGTCATTCCACCAGATAGGAGAGAGCGCTTTGATTGCGGAATTAAAATCAAGAGGCGGCTTTTTAGTATTTACTACTCCCCAAACTCGACTCGCCATGCAAATGCAAAAGATCGGACTTTTATGGACCTTTTGGATTTTCTCTCTGTATAGATCAAGATTGGAAAATGTTCCTCGCCGCCAGTGGCGAGCAGAAAATTTATTTGTCGCCACTATCCTTTCTTTATAGTCGACACTTTTTTGTAAACAAAAAAAAAAAAAAGAAAAGAAAATAACTAAGCAAGTGAGATTTTGAATTGCTACTAAAACATAAACATTATCAGTTTAAAATGAAAGTTAATGTAATTAAATAACGGCATTGAAGTTAATTGATAGCACAGATGCGGTTGGAAAGAGAGGAGAAATCGGGTTTAGAATTATACTAAAATTTTTAGAAGCCACTTTTTTTATTTAGTCGCCACGTGATGAGTGGTGATCGAAAATCTTGATCTTTATCTCACAGCGGTTTGAATAGCGGTCAGGGTATGTAATCCTAAGGAAAAAAAGAAAGAAAGCAAGAGACGCTGCTCATTTTATGGTAAAATTAATAATGCTACAGTAACAAACTGTAAAATTGCTAGTATTACTGTAATAAACTGTAAAAGAGCTAGTTTTACAGTTCATTACTGTGCTTTTACAGTTCTAAACTGGAACCCCTACCTGTTTAGTACTGTAAAAACAACAGCTTTTTTTCTTTTTTTTTGCAGTGCATACCTTGTAGTAGAAGTTACAATTGAATGGTTTGGAGGACGAAGGGGCTGTATTACATATTTTGAAAAGACACACTGGGCAATGGTAAGCAATGAATACAAGTAAGCAAATAAAATTTGGTACATTTTGGTACAAAAAGTAGATGTCATTAGACCAACTTCATACACTCACTTAACGACAAAACCAAAAAACAGCAAAGCTGCAACAATAAAACTTTGAACTTTAATGACTCGCAATTTCGGTTTTGTCATATAATCCCTTCATCTTCCAAACCCTTCAATCATGAAATGTTAAGTAAATAAAAGAAAAATCAAACTACGTGTCATTGGATCAATGAGAGGAACCGCTCTCCTTCATTGGGCAAAGAAGTTATTATGAATGGGTCAGTAGCTATTTTATGCTTTGTGTGTGCGAATTAATATCACTTTAATACAAGTGAGTAAAATGTTTAAAAGTGTTTTGAGCAGGATTTGCAAATGTAAAAAGCTGGTTAGAAAGTAACATCAACCACAGAAAATATACTGAAACATATTAATGATTACTTCGCATTAGTCTATTCATTGGTACTTATTAAATACTATTTTAAAATCAGGAACATGATTTTTGTTTACTAATTTATAACCATAAAATAATAATGAGAATATCCTCAATTTTATTTTTGAAAGACATTTGAATAGAAATACAAAGTTGAGAATAATTCATTATTAGGCTAGCATGTAAAGAACAATAAGCATGAACTGAACAATTTCAAATCACACAGAACAATAATTAGAAAAAAATAATTAGGGACATTCTGATATTTATTAATATAGAACAGATGAAATTATTTGTATTAGAAAGAAATGAGATCATTATGTAATTATAAATATAATTACACTCAATAGGCTTTACTGAATCTGATGCAATGACATTTTACAGTGTAGCTCTGAAAAATTGCTTAACAATAGCCTAGGCATGATTTCCAGGAATGGGGCACACCAGCCCATTCATGGTAACTGAGTACAGCATATTGAAGGCAAAGAGCAAACATTTATATTAGGAAATTCATTCCGAACTTGTACGTCTAAAAAACCATGTAAAGATCTTAAAAGAAAAACTAAGAAAAAAAAATTACAACCCAAGGTTAGGAAACCACATCTAGGATACCGGTAGGAATCGAATCTACAATCTCCTCCTGTCTGCACACGAGCGTGCTAGAACACTCGACCCTAGAATAAGGTTTTAAATGTGATTGATAATGCACTATATGGTAGTTTGAAAAATGGAATTGATTGAAGCGAAACAGTTAACTCAGAGGGGCACATCCCTTCCAAGAACAAGAGCTCACCTTTTCACAAATAACACGACCCCCTTACTCAAAAAAAAATGAGAAAAATGCCTCGAAATACACCTCTTCCTTAAAATTTTAGTAGCGCAGTCTGCAGCATGACTCCCCTCCCCCAGTAGGCATCCCTGGTAATCTTCAGGCTAACCTATGAGATTTTGTTTCCTCTTTAATGTAAAGGGGCCAATTAATGAAAATGAAAATGAATCGGGATGAATTTGATCAAATGTAACGAAATGTTTCTTTATCCTAGTTTCGTCAAATAGACAATCATTTTCCGTAGTTTTGACAGCATTCATTTCTTCAGATTAGTTTCGTTGCAGTTGAGCATGTTAGTTAATTCAATTTTCGAATATATGTGTCTTTATTTTTTGAGCAGATTAGTTTTCTTATTTTCGTTGATATTTTATCAGATTCGATCAAATAACAACTTTATAATCTTATAGTCATAATTTCTCTTTTTTTACGTGTAGTCTCTCACAACCTAAAAATATAAAAAATTGTAGGGGAAAAGAGACACATAACAAAATTCGATTTTATTAATGTAGAAATTCAGATGTTCTATTTCTTTAAAATAAAACTGCAGCAGTTAACTCTTTGTCATTAACTACCTATTTCTTGTTTTGCCCTGTTAACAATGCAGGATTTGAATTTTTAGAAGCAATACAGTAAATCGCATGAAATCAGTACAGATATGACTCATGAATGCAGTGAATTAATAGCTCAATATGTTTCGATAAAGGAAAACCTTTACATTTTCTGAAAGTTATATTTATTATTTTAATGCACGATAGCGCTGATTAGTTTGGTCCAAACTGTTGAAGATATTTAAATACACACTTTTACATGTTTTTTTTTTTTCATTTATTTCTTAATATGCTTTCAATTAAAGGTTAAAGTAAATGTGTAAATGATGTAAAGTCATTTCGTAAAAAAGCTTAGTTTTTAGACTTTAAATCTTTATGGAAAATTACTACAATCATTTTACTAAATTTTACGAACCCTCAGCACCTATAGCAAGTTTATGCATGTAACTCTTAAAGTGTACAATCGGTTTACATCATGAAATAACTTAAATCTAGACTCAGATTCGAATGCTATAAAATCAGCCAACGCTCTTCTTCAAAGTAATCTCACATGAAAACAAAATTTCTTCACAAGATGTATCACGACACAAAAGACGATAAAATAACGCATTCGAAGGCGATGTTTTTTGGAAAACAGTATCTTTAAACGGCTCGGCGCAGATGTCTTCCAACGACTGACTAATGCGAAGAATACAAAGTCAGTCCCTCACAAGAAGCTGTAATATGCATATATTAATTCACAACGACTCTACATGTTATAAGTTGTGCTGTCTCGTACTTTGACCGAAAACGTAAATCTTCTGTTAAAATCATAAAAAAACTTTCTGAAAATTCAGGGGTTTTTAACAGGTTTACATGACATTCATTTCGAGGCTGACACCCTTACGAAAATTGAAGTCGAAAAATCTGAAGCGTACTACTACCGATTTTTCTGGAATATATCCTTTAACTGTAATGGGAAAACGTTACAAATCATATTAATCGAGTGTTGTAAGTTACTCAATTTTATTAGTATCGTGTGTTACTCGATTCATTTGCTCCGCAAAAATTAAAAACACAAAGAGCTACTTTATTGAAAATTAGAAGTAATCAGTGGTAATGAGTCAGCGACAAAAGCCGACACACGAAGGGATTCAAACAATGCAAAATTAACTAAACGTACACGTTTACAAACAAATATTTGTTCATAACTTGTTCCACGCTCTCTCTGCAGCAGTTTGGGTCCAGAATTACTTGTCAGGCTGAAACAAGATTCATCGGATAACATCACTCTAGTCTAAACCAATTTTGGCATCCCAACCGACACGTTTCTTACACCAGCATATTCTCTCCCGATAATGACTTTGTTGAAGTCTAATGCAACCCCCCCCCCCCATAAGAGGGTTTCTATACATACAAACCAACTTTATTTAATAGCCGTGAGATGGTTCTTGCAGAAACATGCGCACCGATAGCGGTTGCAAGGTTTGCAGTTTTCTGTCCTAGAGTGACATTTCTATTCCATTTTGCCCCGAGAACTACATAACGACCATCTGAAGGTTTAGTTTTCCTACTACATCCCCTGTCATGCTTTTGCAAAGCATTTCCACTTTCAGCGATCTTCTTCAATCGCGAGATGACACTTTTGGATATACCCATTGCAGAGCTACAGTGGTGACATTTTGACCGGATTCCAGTCGTCCAACTCTTCTTCCATGGTAGTAGGTACTCAAATGATGTATTGCTGACATTTTGATTTTAATTATTGTAAGAACCTAACAGAAACTCGATAAAATGTCTATATGAAAAAAAAAAAACAATATAATAGCGACTATAAGTGAGTTTCATACAAATTATAAAAATCTATGAGGGGAAAACGGAGCGTGTTTAATCATTTAGAAGGTTTATTTTCTGGTTCAAATTTGTATTATTTTTATTTAATTAAATTTATTTTTGACATCACATCTATCGTACGGTTGAAAGTTACTTTATGTGGCAGGATTACTTCGAACGAGGTTAATTTTCGAAATGGTTTAACCCATTAATGCCTGACATTTTATTTTTCAACGATACTTTGTATACTGGTTACAAATAGTGTTTAATGGACAGGAAAAATAGTTAAAAAATTATCATGTAAAAAATAAATTTTTTATTTAAGAAAGAAAAATCGTCCCTAAAAAGGGACGCTAGGCACCAGAGGGTACATACCTTTTTACCAAATTTTTTTTTTCTGCCTACGATGTAATATTGAAAATGACAATTTATAAGAAGAAATAAAAGCAGCAATTAACATAAACTGGGAAGTATATTCAGAGAACAAGGAAATATTAGTGTTGTTGAGTATGAAAGTCAGCAAAACATTTGTTCTGCAAACCTACGTATTGCATTTGCTGCATTCCGATAAGGTCTTTTACTTCAATGGGCACATCTTACCTGAGTCTTATTTAAAACAATATATCAACTAGCCCCATAATACCTAACTCAACTCTCTTGAGCTCAATGCATGTTGTACAGCAGCTTTTAAAATAAAAATGAATAGCGGCTACCACCATTTTTTATAGTGGATCAAAAACCGGTAGTTCCCGATATTTGATGAATGGGATCTTTTTCCCTATGCAACGTTTGTATTGAGCAACCATATATATTTGGTTCATCAATTTCAATTACTTTCTTTTCGCTGTTGGACAATCGCTTAGCCTTTACAATAGGATAAACTCCATGAAGATTCAATGCAATAGTTATGACATTGCTATTATTCCACCGAACCAACGTAATATTATTTTACCTGTCATCGACATTTATTCAAAACTTCCTCTCTTTTCTTCTTTGGACAACGTAACTTCAGTTCATGAGCATTTTTTAATCTGATTCTTGCACAAAAGCTTGCTGAGACAAATAATCACGTAGGAGCGCAAGAGAAGTAAATAAATTCTCACAGTAGAGATCAAAATTGGCATGCTCAGGGAATTCTGAAATTAAATCTGCAACCCCCCCCCCCCTTTCCCAAACAACAGACACATATGCAATCCTTGAATTCTTCATCAAGGTGAAATGCTAAGCTTCTGAAACAGCTTAGGGCTTCTTCCCCAACAGTCAGACTAAACAATAATAAACACCTAAATGCATAATGTAAAAGTAATGAAATATAAGGAATAATTAGTGTTTTAAAGAATTACATTTTTGAAATAGCTTTCTTTCAAAATTTACCTTGAGTATTTTTTGTAATTAAAAAAAAGAAGAGAAAATATTTAAGAACATTGTATAATTAAATTTATACATATTAATTTAATTTAATTAGATTTTGAAAATAAAATAAGCTTTAAAAATGACAATTATTATCAGTTTTTCAGTCTAAAAACATTTACTAAATTCTTTTGATATAAATTATAGATTCTAAGCAAGAAATCAGCAACGGTTAAACAATGCAGCCTTTGGTGCCTAGCGTCCCTTTTTAGGGACGTTCTTAAATTGCTATAAAATCCTAAAAAAATTTAAAATTTACAAAATTGCAAAAAAAGGTAAACTAAAACATCGATCAAAGTAGCACATATATCAAACACAGATAGATTTACTTGTTAATAACTTTAAAAACTTAGCTTTTTGTTCTTGAGATTGTGAATGATGTAATTTTTGATAAAGATCATAATCAAATGGCTACAGATCACACTTTACAGCGGTTATGTGCTGAAATCTGTTAATACAGAATTGAAGCAATACCAAAGTAATAATTAAACACAATTATTTGGTTGAAATGTTCATTTTTGGAAAATTCAGACACACTTTTTGGACCGTCCCTAAAAAGGGACGCTAGGCATTAATGGGTTAATAATAATTACTTTTAGTTTTACTTTAAGGAGCTCTTCTTCAGTATTATGCCAATAGATGCGATTAAACCATTAAAATTATGGAGTGAGGCAGCTAAAAAGAGAAATTTTGAATTACAGTTATCCTGAACAGCGATAACTATTAGAGGGAACGAAAAGCTTTCACAAAATAAAATCAATTGTTAAAAGTTTTTATTCAACAATGTCATTATCCTCGTTATCAAGGGCCTTTTGACATCTAGTAGTACATTTTAAATCCCGGATCGGATAGATTTTACAGAAAAAAAGACTTTTTAAGCAAAATATCTTGAAATGGTATCTTGGATACAAGTCAAATTTTCAAGTTTTTGTGTAATAGAAAGTGTTTTAGCTATCGGAAGACAGAGAAATCCTACTGCTTCATTCATAATATTCACCTGAAATAGTACCATCTGACATTCCTTCATTGCGTTCTATACATGGATAAAAACTTAAAAATATGGCTTGGTATCTAAGATGCTATTTCAAGGTATTTTGCTCCAAAAAAAAATTTTTTTTTTAATCTATCCGGGATTTAAAATTTACTGCCAGATGGCAAAAGGCTCTTGAAAACGAGGATATTGGCATCGTTGGTTTAAAATACACACTTTTTACAATGAATTTGTTTGGAAAAAACGACATTACTTTCCAGTCCCCTTAATAATTAGACCGTAATATTTCAGCTACTGCAAAAAGTATAGTTATTTCACCGACAGAAATTTAAAAAAAAAAAAAAAATTGTCTCGCTTTTGAAATGACTCTTTCGAAATCCCCGGGTCTTAGTTGGAAGCGGAATTACTTCCCACTGCCATCGATCTGTGCGTTCCACTTGATAAAGCAGCTGTCCCGGACATCCCCCACATGCCTCATTAAAACGTGGCATCCCACAAATGTCCCGATCCTAGGAAAGGCCCACTTCGAACCAAATAACATGACTTCCATGGAAAGCAGCTTTTTTGAAAGTAATTACTGGTAAAAGAAGACATTCGGAAAGTGCCACGTGTTTCGACACAATTGTATAGGCCTCATCATTGTTTGGAGATGACACTGTGAAGAAGGCTGTTGTTTATCTATTTTCCAATTATGTTTATTAGGGCGTATCGTGGAAAACTTTTTTGGAATTTTTAAGTTTCAAATTGATAAAAAGTTGTCACTTCGCTGTAAATTTCCCTCTAGTTTTTTTCTTTTAATTCAATCACCCATATCACATATAGGTCATTATACAAAAAACGAGCGTTTTTGCGTTCAGGGTAGTTAAATTCAAAAATATATTTTTTGAAACAATTTTTTATGTTTTATAGTAAAATATAAAACCTTTCCTAACATATTTGATAAAAATTAATAATATTTTATTTTTTCTAAGGTAATTTTTTCAATGAACGGAGGGATACTTGTATGCCTCCGTTACGTGTCACAACCTATTTCCTCCTATGTACTTATTCACTTTTCTGGTCAATAAAACATATATATATCAAGTTTAATAGGTTAATTTGAATCATAAGATGTTTTTTCAGTAGTTTATTAGAATTATTCTTCCAAACAAAATAGATATATAGCCTTTATTATCGCTTGAGTCCGTGTCACAGCCTTTCTGGTATCCTCCGTTACCGTATTAGTTGAGTATAAGAACGCCCTATACACGGCAGTACTGAGAACTCAATACAGAGATTTAGGATAATTGCCAGCCATTTTCAACTCTGGGTCTTCATAGGAAAGTTAAAGCAACTTAGAGTGGAAGATATTCAGCGTTATACCCTCTGAAGTGAAATTGGTCCTTTACTTTTTGTATCCTCCGTTCGTGGTTTTAAAGGGTAAGAATTGCTTATGTACTAATTTCTTTTCATTGTTGATATTGAGTCACGTTTTGCTAAGCAAATTTCATATACTAAGTTGTACTAACCCTAAATCAAGAAAATGTGCAAAGCAAAACATAAATATTTGTATCCTCCGTATATGAATCCTCCGTTACAGTATAGTCGTAATGGAGGATACACAATTAGTAACGGTGAATACAACTTATGGAAAAAATTAAATTTTAAGACAGATATGTAAATTAAAATCCGCCCAAATCATGTTCCTCATCAACATGCAAGTTAAAAACTTTTTAAATATTTATTTTACATATATTTGACAAAATTGTGTTAAGGTAGTAACTTTTAGGTTTTTGTTTTATTCAATGTCATTTAAAATATAACTTTAATAAGAAAAAAAATAACAAAGGGAATTCGAATATTCAATGCATGTATTCAGTTTTTTTCCCCTCTCTAGCATAATGGCTAAGAAAAAGAAAGTAACTGGAAGTGCAAAAGAAATAATGAGAAAATACAGAGATAGAATTAAACAAAATCCTCAAAAGTATGATGAAATGAAACAAAAAGAAACAGCCAGATGGAAAAAGTTTGTAAATGAAAATAAAATAATGACAGCTACTAGTAAAATGACAGCAGGAAAGAGAAGGGCATTACAAAAACAGTGGAGAGGACATATCGCGTTAAAATGAAACAGAGAAAGCTATTGCAAGAAAATTTACAAAATCAAGCATTAAGTTTAAATGTACAGAATTCTAATGAAGAAATAAACAACACAAAAGAATCGGAAGATAAGAGTTTAACCCATTAATGCCTAGCGTCCCTTTTCAGGGACGGTCCAAAAAAGGGTCTGAATTTTCCAAAAATGAACATTTCAACCAAATAATTGTGTTCAATTATTACTTTGGTATTGCTTCAATTCTGTATTAACAGATTTCAGCACATAACCGTGGTAAACTGTGATCTGGAGCCATTTGATTATGATCTTTATCAAAAATTACATAGTTCACAATCTCAAGAACAAAAAGCTAAGTTTTTAAAGTTATTAACAAGTAAATCTATCAGTGTTTGATATATGTGCTACTTTGATCGATGTTTTAGTTTACCTTTTTTTGCAATTTTGTAAATTTTAAATTTTTTTAGGATTTTATAGCAATTTAAGAACGTCCCCAAAAAGGGACGCTAGGCACCAAAGGCTGCATTGTTTAACCGTTGCTGGTTTCTTGCTTAGAATCTATAATTTATATCAAAAGAAGTTAGTAAATGTTTTTAGACTGAAAAACAGATAATAATTGTCATTTTTAAAACTTATTTTATTTTAAAAATATAATTAAATTAATTAATATATAAACTCAATTATACAACGTTCTTAAATATTTTCTCCTTTTTTTTAATTACAAAAAATACTCAAGGTAAATTTTGAAAGAAAGCTATTTCAAAAATGTAGTTCTTTAAAACACTAATTATTCGTTGTATTTAATTACTTTTCCATTATGTATTTAGGTGTCTATTATTGTTTAGTCTGACTGTTGAAGAAGCCCTAAGCTGTTTCAGAAACTTAGCATTTCACCTTGATGATGAATTCAAGGATTGCATATGTGTCTGTTGTTTGAAAAGGGGGGGGGGGGTTGTAGATTTAATTTTAGAATTCCCTGAGAATGCCAATTTTGATCTCTACTGCGACAATTTATTTACTTCTCTTGCGTTCCTACGTGATTATTTGTCTCAGAAAGGTTTTGTGCATGAATCGGATTAAAAAATGCTCATGAACTAAAGTTACGTTGTTCAAAAAAGAAAAGAGAGGAAGTTTTGAATAAATGTCGATGACAGGTAAAATAATATTACGTTGGTTCGGTGGAATAATAGCAATGTCATAACTATTGCATCGAATCTTCATGGAGTTCATCTTATTGCAAAGGCTAAGCGATTGTCCAACAGCGAAAAGAAAGTAATTGAAATTGATGAACCAAATGTATATGGTTGCTCAGTACAATCGTTGCATAGGGAAAAAGTTCCCAGGCATCAAATATCGGGAACTACCGGTTTGGATTCACTCTAAAAAGTGGTGGTAGCCGCTCTTCATGTTTATTTTAGAAGCTGCTGTACGCATTGTGCTCAAGAGTACCGGATTAAGTTAGGTATCATGGGGCTAGTTGTTATATTGCTTTAAATAAGACTCAGGTAAGATGCGCCCATTGAAGTAAAAGAGCTTATCGGCATGCAGCAAATGCAATACGTAGGTTTGCAGAACAAATGCTTTGCTGACTTTCATATTCAACAATACTAATATTTCCTTGTTCTCTGAATCTACTTCCTAGTTTATGTTAATTGCTGCTTTTATTTCTTCTTATAAATTGTCATTTTCAATATTACATCGTAGGCAGAAAAATAATTTTGGTAAAAATGTATGTACCCTCTGGTGCCTAGCGTCCCTTTTTAGGGACAATTTTTATTTCTTAAATAAAAAATTTAATTTTTACATGATAATTTTTTATCTATTTTTCCTGTCCATTAAACACTATTTGTAACCAGTATACAAAGTATCGTTGAAATAAAAAATGTCAGGCATTAATGGGTTAAATCTACAGAATTCCAATGAAGAAACAAACAATACAAAAGAATCAGAAGATGAGAGAAAGAGTAATGAACCGAAAAAGAGAAAAAAAATCGTACGGAACTCAAAAAAAAAATGATG
>JAXGGA010023399.1:0-13531 GCA_038373865.1 Uloborus plumipes | reverse complement strand
ATCAACGTTTTTTCTGTAAAAACGCGAGTTTTCACAAAAAACCCGTTTTTATGCCTTCATTAAAAGATTGACGAGCTTTTTTTTGGCATTTTCTTTATGATTACTCTTATTGTTACTGTTTCATAGCAACCACTTTCATTATAACAATGGATTTCATATTTATTCACATCAGCAGAAATTTAAATTTGTATGTCATTTGGCAAACGAGTTTTGGCAACACGTTAGAATTGTTATTGTTTTTGAAATTTAAAAGAGATAGATCAAAATAAAGTTTGAATTGGGTGTGGGCCGCGGTAGTCTGATCGGTAAGTCGTAGAACTCGTAACTGGGGGGTCCCGGGCCGATTACGTAGAGGGAGCCCAGCCGATTAAAGATCCACCGTCTTCATTAATGGTGGCTGGGGGATGTTAAAAATGTTCGTGGTCACAAAATCTTCCAAGAGAAACGATACCTCTGGGGGGTGCTGTGCTCGGCCCTTGGGCCTGGTTCAAAAATGAACAGAGCGCTCTTCAGGGCCCCATCCCGGTTAAACCACGAGTTGTGGTATGAACGGGGGAACCCTGGACTGTGAAGTGAAGTGAAAGTCAAAACCAACTGGAACCAAATGCTCACTGGAGAACAGGGACTCTGCATTCATTCTCATCAATCCCTCCCGCGCCTTTAGCGCCAAATGAAATGAAATTGGGTGTGATTTTACTGCGAGTATGTATTAAATAAGCCTGTGTTTTTAAAAACAAATTACGGATGTTTTAAATGCGTAATTGCAACCAAAGGCTTAAAAATGCTTTTCAAGTTTATTTAAATAAGTACTTCGCACTTTAGAAAAAAAACACGAGTTTACAAACATCTTTTTTTTTTTTAACCGAGCGAGCTCGGTCCCCAGGTACTAGTAATTTAAAAGGGGTAATGAACAAAATTTTGTTGCTTAAGAAACCACACACACAAAATAACTTAATGCTTTGTTTTTGAACAAAAGTTCATCATTATTTTTAATAATCTTTAAATTAGTTTAAAAAACTAAAAAATTCGCTTTTAGATGCACTTATAATGCATCAACACGTATAATATAGTTTAGCCTTTAGCATTATTAATAGTATTAAATTAAATACATTACTTTTATATTTGCAAAGAGCGTGAATTTTATCTTTTATTAAGAGTTACATGCAAACAACTTAAACACTTATAATACATTAACATGTAATAATATAGTTTAGACTTTAGTTTCAACAATAGTATTAAATATATTACTTTTATAGTTGTAAAGAACGTAGATTTTATCTTTTATTCAGAGTTACATACCCACATGTAAAACTAATAAAAGCATATTAAAAATAATGCTTCGAATGGTTTTAACGATTATTAAAAAAAAGAGAAAATAAAGACGCAGAATCAGATGAGGGTTCCACTTATCCCAGTAGGCTTATATAAAAACATGAAGGGTAAATTAGTCTTTCTTTATAAAATATGTGACTATTTAGTATGAAATGTTTTGTCTTTAGCAAATCCAACCATAAATGAGATATCTACTGACATTTAACTTGTATCTTATGGAAAATTATGAAACGACAAACAAAATAAGTGTATTTGACACTTATTGAATACATTAATTGAGTATATTGTAACGAGTCCGTAGCACCTTCAACTTTCTTCAAATGAGCATTCCAATCTTGAGGAAGTAACTATAAATTTATTTACAAGTATTTACACTATTTAAAATATGAGCAGGAAACAATTACTAAACATCCGGCAATTAGGTAGCAAACAGTACACTGTACTCTCAACAATAACTTAGCACCACGTATCTAACGTGAACAGTAATTAAGCAATTACAAAAGCAAAACAAACATCCGCCCAAGCGAATAAAAACGAGTCACCAGATCAAATCTGAAAAGAACTAACTGACTTGTGTTCAAGGCCAGCTATTTATACACGAAACGAATTCCCGACAACATTCTAGTAAAATCTGGAGTATTCTGTTTATTCATAACTTGAAATAATCCATTGAGAAAGTTCTAGCAATAAAAAGAAAAAACCACTTCGAGCGAAAAATGTCTTCATGCTTATCAAAGTTAGGGCAAGTGTAAAAACTACAAAGTGTTTCAGGGCCGGTATACAGATGATAAAGGTGATATCTTCAGATACTTTTGCAGCATGACGACAAATAAAACCAAAACTAATGAAAATGAAGCAAGGCAGAAAAAACAACAACTATTTACAAGATTTGTAACAATATGTTAAATGTTTTTCAACTATTTAACATTTAGCGATAAATTGTTCACATCGAAAGGTAAAATATGATAATGAGGTTTCCCCGCCGAGATCTTTCGAACAAAAAAAGAAAAAAAAAGGTTTGTTCAAATCAGAGTGTTGGTTCAAAAGTTATTGGGGGACAGACTGACAGACACACAAGTTCCTCATCTCAAAACCTTAATTTTTCATTTTTTCGGCATTTGAGTCCTTTTGCTCCTTTTCGAGTTATTGATGAATTTTGCGATATTTTAAAAATGCATTAAGCCTCTTTTAATGTTTCTTTCGTCTTTCTTTTACTATAACGGAAACGTAGGATACCAAATTGCCCTGGATACACTTCTTCGAAAAATGTTGCTTAAATTTCCTAAAAGCTCCAGACATTTTTTGACATAAGTTCCATGACCAATAGAAAGTTTCTTAAACACAAATATATGCAAAACCAATCATTATGATGAAATATCAGATGATCAGTGTAAAAATGTATAAAAGTAATATGCATATTTTAACTTTAGACGGTGACACCCTTACCCCCGTAACCCATCTCCCCCATCCCACCCTAATAATAATTCCTATATTTTCATAATTCAAAAATTAGAAATAATATGCTAAAATATTACGTGGCGTTGCTAACTAAAATTAAGTTATTACCCCGAGTCTCTTTAATATTAAAGTATTAAATAAATATTTGCTATCGCATTGTATTAGGCTTAACTATTTAAACTTCATTCATAAACGGAAAATGCAATCCATAATTATTATGAAACGAATCGGAATGCACGTTCCTTCGGGCAGTGGAGAGAGAAATTGCGATTATAATGAAAGGTCTTTTGGAGGTTTGAAGTTAAATTTGCTGCTCGAGCAGTTTATATTCGATCGATTTAATGGATAGGTGGACATAAAATAAATGGCAAATAATTGCAATCAGCAGCCAACTGTGTTCAAACTTATTGAAGTTTGACTTTCAGTAACTCGGTTGTATTTTGATTTTTGTAACAAAACTAGTAAGTAAGGAAGCGAATTAATAAGAAGGACGTAGAGGCGGAAATAGTAAGCTTAAGATTCACAAAAGAGCAAGACATTCTGTTTGTTAATAATCAATAAATAAATAAATAAATAATAGTTTTAAAAAAATGTTCATTCAGGTAAATTGAACAAAAGCAAAAACGGTATTACCTGGTGGTTGGAAAATATCTAGTTTGGATCTGAAGAAAAAATGTCAATGGATACAACTATACGATCAAAAGGTCTTTTGGAGGTTTAAGTTTAAATAGTCTGCTTGAACAGTTTATATTCCATCGATTACATGGGTAAGTGGGCATAAAATAAATGGCAAATAATTGCAATCAGCTGCCAACTGAGTTGTAACGTATTGAAGTTTGACTTTTCAATAACGCAGTTTTATCTTCATCTTTGTAACTAAACTAGTAAGCAACAAAGGGAATTGAAAAAAGGAAGTGTAAGTGAAAGCATAGCGGTTAAGATTTGCAAAAGAGCAAGGCATTCCGTTTGTAATGAATAAATAAATAAATACATAATAATAATTGGAAAAATAAATACGTGTTTTGTATTCAGCTAAAACAAACAGAAGAAAAAATGATATTACCTGATGGCGGAAAATATCTAGTTCGGATCTGAAGAAAAAAAAATGTCAATGGATAGAGCTACACTTTCGTCCAAAACAGCAATCAGCTGTTGATAATAAATAACAAACATCATGACTAATGTACCTGGCAGTTAAATGAGTCTATCCAAATGAAATATCTAATAAAACATTTGATTAAACCTTTTTTCACCATCTTTTACCAGTAATCAAGTTAAAAAAAACTACATCAAGCGAAAAGTTTTAGAGAAAACAAAATATGTAGTTAAGCACAAATAAAAATATAAAAGTTAGATATTTCTGGTAAAAAATATGTATTTTATTGTACAAATGTTCAAAAAAGGCTAGTTTAACATTTGATAAAAATAAAGAAAAAAAATACCGTAAAATGGGGTGAATCGGAACACTTTTCAGCTTTGATTGTAAAAAAAGCAGTTAAAAGATTTTTTTTTAATTTGATTTTTTGGGTAAAAACTTCGGTCTTGCTTTACTTTTGATGATCCAAGCAAAGACAAAACATTTTGAACAATTATTGTTGAAATATATAGGAAATTATGGGTGTTCCGAATCACCCCGCTGATGGGGGTCAATCGGAACACATGTTAATTTTTTTATTTTTTTCAGTTTAACCTGTAATAGGTCTTACAAACATGAGTAATATTGATGGGGGAGAATAAGAACAGATAATTACTGTCAAATAAATGCATAATTTCAATACCAGTAAACGTTTATAATTTGTCAAAATCCAAAATAATTTTGAATTTATGAAAAATGAAAAGTAATTTTAAGAAATGCTTTTGAATTGAAATACAAAGATTTAACACGAATGGAAGTCACTCATGCCGTCCACAAATATGTACTTGTCCTTAAAACTAGCAATTGTGACTTGGCTTAAGTTTTTTCATAACATCTCCTGGGATGAACTCTGCCTTTTCTTTAGTTTCTTGAAATTTCTGGGTTTCGGGGATTGTCCTGAAAGATTTTTTCACTTATTCATCACTGTCTGTGTGCTGGACTTTTACTACATGAAGTCTATGTGACTTTTCCCCTCGTATTTTAAGTAAAAAGAAGTCTCCTGGAGAAAAAAATCTTTTGAAATCTGCAACTTTTTGTCCTTCTAAGATCTATTTGCTCACAAGAAGGGATAAGCAGTAATAAATCCTTGTCCTTGTCTTGATTAGAAGAATTGGGGTTAGAATCTTGATTTTTCAAACAGTTTCCTTCAAATAAGTTTGAATTGGAACAACAGAACTAAGTGTTCCGATTCACCCCGTAAATTTTTTTCCTGTGGTATTTTTCAGGATTCTTGATTTTTATGACACAATTCATAAAAAATGTAAATTCTAATGTGGTATTCTGTTGTTCAGATACATGCATAATTGAAACATACTACTCTTAGTTTTTAAATATAAGAAGGTTTGTTCTTGCATATGAAGTTTTGCAGTCTATGAAAATGTGATGCTTTCCAGCATTCCACGTGCAGCCCTCCTTAGAAGCCAGTAGCGTTGCCAGATTGACAAAAGTAATTTTTTCCTACTTCCTATGATCTTACCTTTATAAAAAAAATTCATGGCGAAAAATTCCCAATAGTATATTTATGAAGAATTTCTTTGTACGGTCGGGAAGTTTTGTTCCTATTAACCCCGCTGTTCCTATACACCCCATTTTACGGTAACAATTATAAAGGAATTTCGAATGTAAAACTGAATTGAAGAGAGATGAACATGTAATTTAGTACCATCATAAACTAATTGTAAAAACAATATTTCAAACTGGCCCAAAACTATGAACCACCCACAATAACAACCACTGATATATTTAAAGTAATGCAAACCATGTGAATTTTGGCTCTCTGAAAAGCAAATAGTTGAGTACATTTTAATTTCCATTTGTGATTTTAACACAGTTGAATGGTATGGATAGACTATTTAGGTAAATTCAAGGACTACTGTTATTTTTGTTGAAGCAAGCTCTGCATATTGTTATACCTACAATTGAAACCACAAATCAAGTATTCGTTTCTTTATTTACAACCACAGAGAAACGGTGCAACTTGACTGATTTATGGGACAATGGGGATTCGTACAAGCACGGGATCTATATATTCAAGTTGATCGATTGCACTATGCAGTAATATGGTGTAATTTATCTTATCCTTTAACCATGTGTGTAATATCAATGAATAATGGTTTTGTACGAGTTAATATTTTTTTTTAACTAGAGGAAACACTATTTACAATTATCGAAAAACTTCCGATTTTATTTTAAGCATAAGTTCAAAACGTTTTATTTAAAGCTAATACCTACGGGTCATTCCACGTCAAGTGATCCTAAATCTGAGAAAAATTTTACCTTACATTTTTGTATTTCTTTCACATTTGGCTCATCAATTGTACCCCTTGAGGTAATCAAAAGTCTCAATTTTTGGATTTTTATCTCTATTAGTTTTTCATTTATGAGACTTTGAACTTTGGAAAAACCCTCGTTTTTCCATGGATAAGGGTACATAAAAGGGACCATAACTCAGCACCAAATATAGATAGAACGATTTGGTAAATGGCATTTTAAAGTACGTTAGTTGCCGCTTAAGCGGATATGCAACATGACTAATTTGATAAAAATTTTCTTTTTCAAAAAATGAAATTTAAATTTCAAATTTAAATTTCTCAAAAAACATATAATGAATTTTTTTTAAAAAATTCTCAAAAATTTTTGTGTATTTCATCTATGTTTGTACAAATTTTTAGATTGGGATCTCAATGGGATCATATTTTTTTGAATTTTTGAATAAAACTGTATAGGAAAAAAATGATATTTTTTAGATTCTATTTATTTAAATACTAAGTTCTCTTGCTTGTGGTGGTCTAAAAAGTAGTAAACAAACATGAATATGTTTAAAGTGAGCTGGCATGATCTTATAGATTTGTCAGGTTCACACCCCTACCCCTTTCTTCCCTGCACAATCACTCTTTTTTTAATTCAAAACTGTTCAAAATGTTTAAAAAAAAACAAAAACTCTTTGATTTTTTTTAAACTTATGAATTTGAAATTTTGAATAGTAAACTTATTTAAAGTTGATAAATGGGTTTCCTTATAACTAGACGAAGTATCCCCCTCCCCACCCAAATATACCATTCACAATATTCTAATATGACGTCTCACCTGGGGATTGAGTTGAGGATTATTTTCAAACCTAGGTATATATATTGTTTTTCAGACGAAGTGTTTCTTTTCGATCCGAACTTCAAAGTGTACTTCCATTCAATATTTGAAATTTAACTTTATGATTCATTTCATCTTCTACTCCAGCACCAATCTTCAATTTTGAAGGGAGGAAATAAATGGGTCGCCCCAATATCATAGCAAACAGCAAAATAGCACTGTTTCGCCTTGTTCTCATCGTTTTTTCTATTCTTTTCGCACAAAACTGAAATTAAATCAAAATATCAGATCATATGTTTGTGTCCCCATAACTATCTGTCCACATTATCTAGTTTGCAGCTGTTATTTAATTTTTTAAATCGTTTGTGTTCTTTTTCATTTTGTTGTAAAGGAAAGTAATGCAACAAGATATATCTATATATTAAACAAACACTGCTTTTTTTGAGCACAACCTCACATGTTGTTTAACTTCTTTACAGATTGCTCCCCCCCCCTTACCCTACCTTTCCACTCCAAACTTTTATTTTTTTTTATCATCCCGTCTAGCCCCATTTCAAAGCCTTAGTCTCTACTGATGTCTGGTAGTGTGTCAGTTTGTTCTGTTTGTTACTCTTTCCTATTAGCTCATGAGCTTTTTGTCCAATAAGAGAAAGGAAAGGCAGTGATGGGGACTGACATATAAAGTGACACTTTAATTTCTTTTCAGTTTTGTGTAAAAATAATGGGAAAACATTATGAGAACAAGGGGAAACAGGTGCTATTTTGCTGTTTGCTATGATCTTGGGGCGACCCATTTATTCCCTCCCTTCAAAATTGAAGATTGGTGCTGGGGGAGGGGATGAAATGAACCATAAGTTTAAATTCAGATTTTGAATGGAAGTACACTTTGTGAAGTTCGGATTGAAAACGAAACACTTCGTCTGAAAAACAATATATACCTAGGGGGAAAATAATCCTCAAATCAATCCCCAGGTGAGACGTCAATAGCGTTAATGGTATATTTGGGTGGGGGAAGGATTTTACTTTGCCTTGTTATAAGGAAGCCCATTTATCAACTTTAAACAAGTTTACTGTTCATTTTGTACCAAAGAAGCTTTTTTTAGCATTTTAAACAGTTTAGGGGGAAAATGGTTGGGTCAGGAAGGAAGGGAGGGGGAGCTGACCAATCTACAAGTTAGTGCTAGCTCACTTACCTAGAGTAAAAATAATAGTCAATTCAATCCCAAGTTAGACGTCATAATAGTACAGCATTAATGGTATATTTGGGTGGAGGAGGGGGATACTTCGTCTAGTTATAAGGAAACTCATTTACCAACTTTTAAAAAGTTTAGTATTCATTTTGTATCAAAGAGTTTTTTTTTTTAAACATTTTGAACAGTTTTGAATTAAAAAAGAGTGGTTGTGCGAGGGAGGAAGGTGGAGGGGGGTGAACCTGACAAATCTATAAGCTCAAGCTAGCTCACTTTAAACATATTCATGTTTGTTCACTACTTTTTAGACCATCACAAGCAAGAGAACTTAGTATTTTAATAAATAGAATCTAAAAAATATCATTTTTTTCCTATACAGTTTTATTCAAAAATTCAAAAAAATATGATCCCATTGAGATCCCAATCTAAAAATTTGTACAAACATAGATGAAATACACAAGAATTTTTGAGATTTTTTTCAAAAAAAATATTTATATGTTTTTCGAGAAATTTAAATTTGAAATTTAAATTTCATTTTTTGAAAAAGAAAATTTTTATCAAATTAGTCATGTTGCATATCAGATTAAGCGGCAATTAACGTACTTTAAAATGCCATTTACCAAATCGTTCTATCTATATTTGGTGCCGAGTTATGGTCCCTTTTATGTACCCTTATCCATGGAAAAACGAGGGTTTTTCCAAAGTTCAAAGTCTCATAAATGAAAAAATAATAGAGATAAAAATCCAAAAATTGAGACTTTTGATTACCTCAAGGGGTACAATTGATGAGCCAAATGTGAAAGAAATACAAAAATGTAAGGTAAAAAACGTTGGATCACTTGACATGGAATGACCCCTACGTATTTTTACTAAGTGTATAACTATTATCTGGACTTAAGTTTTTATGTGTAAAACAAATTACTCATTTATTACTACTAGATAAATTTAGCTCTAATAGTTCTGTTAAGTATATTATATCAATGATTTTTTTAACAAATTCAATTTGAATAATTCAGTTTTTTTGTTAAACTTAGTAAAAAAATAACTATATTGCTGTGGTCGTATTTTGTTTATTAGTAAAGATTTTAAAGAAGCCATTTATCAAAGTAACGTCTGTAAGCTTTAGAAGACATCAACATATCACAATCAAACTAAAATATCAAAACAAAAAAACATTCAACTTAAGAAGCTATTTTATTATGAAATTCAATAAAAATTAAGAATTTAAGCGCACTTCAAAAACAGCACTAGTGAGTGTAATGTCGTGCTTGAACGGAA
Source organism: Uloborus plumipes (assembly GCA_038373865.1). NCBI lineage: Eukaryota > Metazoa > Arthropoda > Arachnida > Araneae > Uloboridae > Uloborus > Uloborus plumipes. The sequence continues at coordinate 4,051 of JAXGGA010023399.1, read as the reverse complement.
TTATTTGGTTTTTTCTTGTGATAACTGCAACTTTGATAAGGATATCTATTAATAGGATAAAGTCACACAAAGTTTAACAAATATAATGAACGAAACATCTTTGTTAAACTTTACATTATACAGTGAAAGTTTCTTTGTTTAAACAGGATAATATCATCTAAATTTGCTTTCTCTTAATTTTTTGACCTTCTTTTAAGGTTTAACCCATTTATGCTCAGTAGCCTAAAAACGGGACGCTTGTTAGTTACTGCATACAAAAACCTGTAATGGGTATATCCTTTTACTAAAGCTGTTTTTCACAAGTTACATAATCCTCCTTCTTGAGAAAACCAGTTAGAACCACTATTTGGACATCAGAATTTATTTATTGACAGCTATTTTCAGACAAATCAGTCAAGCAACGATCCAGCATGGGTAACCACAGAAAGTAATTCTTTTTTTGCGAACTTATTTTTCATAGAATTAAACTATTTTAAAACGATTTGCTTAAAATTGATCACAGATGCCTTCTGTAGTGTTAGGGCCATGCTCCACATTGACGTAAAGCAGAAAAAATAGGCAGAAGCGTAAAATGGATTCAATGGTGATCCTATGGAAAGTACCCGGATTTTCGGTTTCTGCCTTCAGTTTCGGTCGCGTTTTACGCTGATGTGGAGCATGGCCCTTACTTTGCAAAAGTAAAGTCAAGTAAGGTCGTTTTTTGCTCACATATCTACACACTATCCCATAAAGAGGACATTAAATAACTTAATAAATATGGCAACGGCGAACTATTTTAAATCTAAAATGTATGTAAACCATTCCAAGTAAGAGTTTTAAGCAGATAAAAATTGAAAAAAAATGTTGAAAAAAACTTGGACATTAATGGGTTAATATACTAAGCGCCAACTAACCCCACTCTACTTGTCTCTCGAAGCGGTGAGTTGACTCGCATTTTAAAAATTGTTTTTTTTTTAATTTTTCTTCAAGCTCCCTTTAAACATGTACTGCAGAGGTGACAAACTCAGAACTTCTGGGTACTTATAGTCAAATAATTAGACCTTTAGATAGAAGTCTCGTCATCCAAAGAAACAATTAAAGGGGCAAGTGAATAAAGGTGATATGTGACATTTTTTTAAAATTTCTAAGAAAAATCTTTAAAAAAACCGTATCACCTTCATCCATGGTAAAAAGTAAGTTTTTCGAAAATTGTCACATATCACCTTTATCCTATTTGCCCCTTCAATTAAAATAAACCTACTGGCCCCAGTCTGTACTATATTTCGTATTTTCATATTATACGTTCCAAACAATCATATTACTCCCAACATGCGTATTACACATTTTTGCTTGACTACATAAATTTACGAACAGGATTTTAACTTAGCGCGTCCTCACGATACGTGAAATTTGTAACATATACTAAGGTATTTTCATTACCAGAAAGAATATGGCTGTAATATCCGTGAAATACATTTACAATATGGCTTATTATCTAAAGAAACAAAAGTTAAATAGCGCAGTTGAACCAATAATTACATTTTAACTTTGTGCCCTTTTTTTTAGCAAATCTATTTAACAACTAATTACATAACGTCATTGCATGAAAAAATTCCGTAGCCAGCGAAAATTACTTTTTTTATCTTCAAGAAAAAATCAGTAAAAGAAAGTAATTACATTAAAGAGTGACTTCTAACTTGCGTACATAAGTATATCTACCAATTTTTCTCGTTTTCTTTACACTTTTATGTATTCAAAACTGCAGCAGATCCTTTTTACTTTTATGTTAATAATTTTAAAAGTTTGAAAATAAATTAAATTAATTCCACACCCAACTCAAATTCATTCAAATGAGGCTTGTTTATTCACTTTCTCACCTCATTTAAATATTTAATGAGAACTAATACTCTTCAATTAATTTTGCATCCTTAGAAATTAAAGTCGGCTAATAAATATACTTTGAAAAGATTTTATCCTAAAATGAAGAAAAATATTATTGTAATAACTTAGCTAAGCGTATCAGTTTACAGAATTTCGGAAACAGGATACTATTTTAATAACTTGAATTTGTTTTCATTTACAGCAGTTGATTTTCCGTACCAAAACCTTTTTAATTTAAAAGCAACTCGAAGAATGTTGTGTGAGTTTCTTCTTGTGATTGAGTATGATTGCGTGAGAACCTGAACTCCTGAATGAAATAAAGATTTAAACTGGCGTTGTATTACATGTACTTTTGCCTTAACACTGCTTTAGGGGCTGTAACTTGATGCTTACCCAAAATTACGAATATATAGTCGAGCCTCTTTATTAGAATATCGGTTGAAAAAATAGCCCGCTTAATGTGACGCATTTTCAATGCACCAAACTGTTAAAATGTATTTTGATCCCGGATAATGGAATATCCCGCTTATTCGAATATTTTTTCGAGACGAAATGGATTTTCCATTAAGCGGGCTCGAATGTATGTACCCAAGCTTTGTCCTCAATTTACGAGTTAGATCATTGGTATGCGAGTTTTGCTTTAGCTACCAGTTTGTTTAGTAGTCATAGCTTCTATGAGATGTTTTCTGCATTCAGCTCGGTTACTACCTATTCCGAGCTGATGAGTTCTAATAAGCATGAAGATGCAGTGTTTGGACGGTATGACTGAGCTGGTGGTGTATTATGTGTAAAGATTTAAGATTTTTGTCTTATCCCTTTGTAACGAAAAAAACTAAACGATACAGTAAGACCAGCGATTTATTAAATTCTAAATTTTAAAAGATTAATTTGAGACAGTGAAAGTAGATGTGCATAAGTTTTTCGGAAAACATTTCACATGTTTAAAAACTAGATATGCCATTATTGAAAAGTTTTTTCTAAATCATGCTGCATAGCCATGGCACTGGTAGAATCATACGTAAGGGGAGCTCCCAAACTATTTTTTTTATTAAAAGGAATAGCGGGGGGAAAAAACGACCAACAGACCGACGTATACGATTTTCTCCATTCAGGTTTCCAATTTTTAATTTTCTGTATTCATTTAATTAGGTTTTTTTTTGCCACTTTTCTTGGACTTCGTGATATTTTTCTGTGTTAAACTATTTTTTATGCTTTTTTCGTCTTTATTTGACTTTAGTGGGAAAGGGGCATGAAAGCGGTATGTTGTATTCGGTTGAAATTTTGTAATGGTGCTAATTTCCATGTAAATTAAAGTAATATTATACATTGACTACCACTTCAATATATGTCTTTAAGTTTTAATAGCCAACTCTAAGACTTCAGTTTTGGCTAGCTATACATTACAAAATGTGGCAACGAAAATTACATTTCAAACATGAGATCAATTTAGCACTTTTGGCGATATTTGGCAAGATACCCACTGACATAAAGGCTTGCTTCATATATACGTAGTTTCTAAAACTAATTTAAGACGAATTGATGATAAGGTAATTGTTATAAACGTAATCAAATGTTTGAGCACCTGAAACTTTTGGCAATTATCATCCACACTTAAAGGAAATTCCCATTTAAGAATTTCATGGCTCAGTAATTTAAATCAAGCACTTTATCAAACCTATAATGGTAATTTGAAACGGATGACAGTGAAATATTCAGGGTGGTGAACATTGTTGATTTCAATTTAATGGTTGAAAAAGCACAAATATGTATATATAATTGCATTTCGTTAAATGTTTCTCAGAATTTGTAGATCCTTGAGATGTCACTATCAACTTTTATGCACAAAGTTTAATAAAATATGGTTTTTTTAATCATATTTGATAAGGCTCAGTTTGTATTAGAAAGTATGAGAAAAATAAGTGTATGCTTTCTTGATGACTCGACTCGAAGATTGCAGAGTGAATCTTAATATAGTTATATGTAAGTTAATGCTGGTAATAAAAATTAAATTAAAAAATTGAGAGAAGAAAAGAAACGGAATATAGCTTTGTACGGGTTGTTTTTATTTTACCGCCTACGGTTCTTATTCTCACAAATTTTTAATTTAAGTTTTATTATCTACTTTAGATTCACTTAAATATAACGATGTTTCTATTAACTGCAACCTTTGAGTGTTGTCACCAAGAAAACA
>JAXGGA010023398.1:0-13533 GCA_038373865.1 Uloborus plumipes | reverse complement strand
TCACGACTGTTATGATAGCCATCAGATACTTGAGCAAGTCCTTATCTCGGACACACACGCGATGCGCTTTCCTTGTCTGAAACTCAGCAAGAATTCTGAAAAAAAAAAAATGTATATCAAAACTTGTACATTTTCTAAAATTAAAATGTTTCGAAATATGTTTTCTTAATTATAAAAAATCAGAAAATCTAATCCTTCAGTAAAGACAAATGTTTATATTACGCTATAAGTTGTTACAAGTTTACAATATACTTCATTTAATAATGCATTATTAACTTTAAAAACCTAGTTTCGCAGTATAAGCCAACATGTTATACCGGATTAAGATATTTTGTCAGTTAGTTCTTCGATATCCCTACGATAAAAACATTTTATTTTTGTTATTATAATGATAATCATAATTATAATAATAATTCTTGATTGATTATAATTTGAGATATGGTGCACTGAGGCTTTATTTTTAGCACATCATGTGTTTCACACTGCCTTACCTGCTTTATGACGTAAATCGAACTCATAAAGCAAAAAGTGCAGTAACTTTCTTTGGCTGCTTCTTTTAATGAGTTCTTTTTGCATATACAGCATCGGAACGCTTTGATATAGTATAAAAAATGAGCCTTAATAAAGACTTTTTTACTATCTTTCACCCATCATACACATGCGCACAGCTGCATATGTTAACAGTACGTTGCAAAATTTCTTATTTGTCCGTTATTGCAAAACTTATGACTCACAATGGTATTTTTGATGGCTATTTCGTTATAATAAGAAAGACTTTAAAATCCGATGGTAAAATTTAAACTAACATACATGACATCGATAACTGTGAAACTCAAAAAATATCCCAATTTGAATTGCAAATTTAGTGCGAAAAATATATTTGAGGGAAAAAATGTATATATTACCTGTATATTTTCAGAGTAATTGCTCCATAGCAAATGGAAAAGCCTAATCCACGAAACCATGGCTCTAACATACAAGTAATAACATTTGGCTCGAAATAACGAATGATAACCTACAATTAAACAAAGACATGTTAGCAATGTACTAAAATTCTGAGTTTAATTTTAGAGTTGAAATAACAATTACAACAAGTTATATTTCTTTTTAAGCAAATATCGAGTAACTCAATTTATAAGTAGGAGAGACTAGTTTTGCCATTCTTTGGGGTCATCGTCTCAATTTGATTTCCTTGAGGCCGAGCAAAGGAAATCTTGCAGTCTCTGAATGCTGTAAAACGATCTATTTGGTATTTGCTTGTACTTCTGCCTTAGCTCTAGCTTTGGGGTGATAGCTTGTTCTGTTTTATTTTATTATTTAACTCATTTTGAATTCAGCTTCATTGTGTTGGAGCCCAAAATTTCTAGCTATTTTAATATAATACAAAGAAATATAGTTAACATATAGCTAATACTTTTAGTTTGCACTTTCATACAGAATGTCCTGCAACTTGAGCATTATGATGAAAGCGTATTTTTTGAGATTACATAGACATCTTGAAATTCCAACGATACTAGTCGCCAAGGCGGCTGCCTCAAACTCGCCGCCTATGGTGGCTCGTGCAACCCGCATGAGGCGGATACACCCCTCAGGGATGTATTTTGGGGGCTTCGTCCCCTTTTTACCACCTGGTGAACTTCGGGGGATTAGGCCCTTCTTGCTACTTGCGGCGGTACATTAACTAATAAGCAGTACCTTAAATTTTCATCACGGCTCAACTTTAGAAATATTCTACTCCCTGTCCACCGAATCTGCTATTTTTAGTGATATACTTTGAGGGCTTTGCCCCTAGTTGGGTACCTCTGAATTATTAATACCTTTTTTTGCTTCATTTTTCGCCACGCCAGGATCTGAACTTGATCAAGTTTGCTCGAAATAAAAGTATGGAAAAAAAAACAAGAAAAAAAATATTCGCATCTAAACGCATTTTTCATATTATAAGATTTTCATATTTGGTTCTAGGTACATTTAAAATGAACTGGAATCATTCACATCAATATCTGGTGCATAAACGTGTGTAAGGCATCTTTTAAAATTATTTTAGGTAAAAAATATTGTAAGAATATACGATAAGCATTGACACAAATCTTCTCTACTAACAATGCATTAATAGTTCTAAAACTCCTGTTTGATGCCACCGTAATCTGTGTACCTTACATTACCCGCTTTTTTATTTATCGTGAAACTTGCTAAATTTTAAAATTATATTTACAGCTCATTATCTTCACTTTGTTATTTAGTTTAGACATTAAAACTAAGATTAACAAAACCTTCCAGCATGTTTAAGTGTCAGCAATTCAACTAAACTTGGTGAACTTACCGTCTGATAAAGGAAAAGGGCACCAACAAGTACCGTTTCAAGCATCACCCACATTGAAGAAGAAAATATCTGCAATGTTATATGAATTAATCAATAATAGTATATTAGCTAAAAACTCAATAGCATAGAAAACAAGCTTCTGAATTAGACAAATACTGATCAAAAGCGAACATAAGAAGGCGCTTTGTTATATTTGTTTTTAAAATTATCTTACGTCCAGTGTATGCCTATCAGCCATTCTGTCTTTTTCTGCCGTGCAAAACTCAAAAGTAGAATCTGCAGTCGAGTTCGAACTAAGATAAATCTCTTCGAAGTTTTGCGCCACCATGTATTTGATTCAGATGAAACTTTTTCACAACATTTTTAAAAATATTTCCCGTTCTCAAATGACCATATAATTTTGTCTTCCGGTAAAATGCGTCACAAAGAGCCACCTGGTTAAAATGTGCAGATACGACTTTTGTGCTTAGCACGGCAGTATTGTTCGGTGCAGATGGGAGACATAATCAGAAGTAGTCATGGTAACTTGGACAACCAACATTTAAAATTAAACGCAGTTTTTCAGGTTAAATTGAGACAAATCCTGTTGAAAACGGACTTTGGGAAAAATTTTAAGATGACTTTTTTTCAGGTTTCATGTTAGACAAAGAAAGTGATAACACCTAAAATTTCATTCAAATCACATTTGATTTAAATATGCGGTTTTAAACTTTGTGAACTACATTTGTCTTTCAAATTTAACGTTGGGAACTTTACTCGAGATAGGAAGGAAGAAGTAAGGATGCCCCTTTTAAGGAGAGGAAGAGGTAATATCAGTAACTCATAGAATTTTAACAAGACCATGTAACTAGGGGGAACGAAGATGGGTTTTCTTTACTTGAAATTGCAAAAAGCAATAGCCGGGATGCATTCAATTTGCATGATGGTATAATTGATAACAGTAAAGGTGAGGTAAATGTACTGTCTGTCAATGACAGTTGTTTCAGAGAACCACCTTTCTGCATAGTTATAGCACACTGTATTACTGTATTTGCCGCTAACTTGGTTGCTTAGTTTTAGGGTAGTCAAGCAACTGATGAGCTATACGTTAAGTCTAATACTTATGATTTTTCATTAAGCGTTCCTAAACTGACCTGAACATGATCGCATTGAAATAAAATTCAAAACTTCGTAGTTACATGAGACACTAGGACAAATTAATCATAAAATTATTTTTTCTCTCTTTAAAAATGATCTCTACTTAAATAATTGCTCCGTGCTAACATTTTAAACATTTTTTTTCGAAGACGTGTTTTAAAACATTGTACAAAACAATCATAAATATTAAAAAAATGTATTGTATTAAATTATAATAGCAGAACAATTTCAACATTATTGCAAGCATTTAGTTTATACTCACCCTTGTCTTTCTCAAAACGAAAACTACAACTATCAATATAACAACGATAGTACTGCAAAAACTCTGGAAGCACAGAACTAGGCTACGCAACAAGAGGTCATATTCCACATAACACGGTTGATCACCAACACACATATCGCATCCCACACGACAAGGAAGGCATCGAAAATTATGGGAGAACTTGTCTTGTCCACTAAGCACACTAGTAACATAGGCTGTCTCTATAACTTCACCATCGTAGTAATCTAGTCCACGACGTTGTGCATCAACAGACATTGGGTAATAGTTGGGCTTACAGTAACATTTATAGGCTCCTCGACGAAAACCTTTGCCAGAAATGGGCAAGCACTGCAGGAAAAAAAAGAAAGATATTTCAGACAGCAGTTGTTAATACATTCTGACGATTTTTTATTATTTTACGGATCCTATCGTCGTGTGCAATCGTTTTTTCAAAAAAGAAGTTCCTTCAATCTTTGAATTTTAAACACTTTGGATAAACAAATTACTAGTACACAAATTACAAGTAATCAAAATATCTGTTAAAGATATTTATGCGTCAGTTCAAGTGTTTATTTATAACTTGGTTATTAAACGTTGCAATAACATGTTTTAAAAACCTCAGCATCATATGACTATAACCATTAAAAACAGAATCATTCAAATATAAAAACTTATTTAATTACTTTACTTAGCCTCTCAACTTCGGTTTTCATTTAAAACAGAGACAGCATTTTATTCTTAATTTCAAATTTTGCTCTATTGTAGAACAATTTGAAAGCAGTTTAATGTTTATCGAAATTCCTTAAATAATATGAAGTTCTATAAATATTAACCTGGGTCGAAGCAAGATCACAGTGGTGAGAATTGGAAAAGGCAGCTAGGTGGACATTCCCATCACACTGATCAATGTCGACGTCAGCCACTGGCACACTCACAGACACTGCACCCCTGAAATGAAGCATATTGTAATTAAAAACAAAAAGCGCTTTTGCAGTATAATACTGAAAACAGAAGTTCCAGTTTAAAACTGTAAAATGCACGTGAATAAACTGTAAAGTTAGCAATTTTACAGTTTGTTACTGCAAAATTAGCAATTTTCACAGTTTATTACTATAAAATTAGCTGTATTAATGTAAAATCAACTTTAATTTTGTACACTGTGCGATTGAAAATAAGTCTACGAAATTGATACTGAGAAATCTACAAAAAGCAATATTTCGAAAGCTATACTGCGATGCAAAAGTTTAGACAAAATGCAAATACATGAATAAAAAGAAAACTATTCAGCGAAATGCTTTCTAATTTATACTGCAGGTAGACAATATGGTTACAAATACGTGTCTGGGGATTTTAAAAATATAACCGAAGCGAAAATCGGAAACTACAAAAGCTTTTTTTTTTTTTTTTTTTGCTTTTTTCGCTGTTGCAAAAGTTTAGACAAATGTCAGATTTTATGCAAATATCTCTTGAAATGTAGTTGGTAAAAGAAAGGTGGGACTTTTTGCTACGATTATAAGGTGCAGGGATTGCTGAATGAATAATAAAACTCACAAACTCTCAGTAGTGCTTGTGGAAAAAAATAAGAGAAAGTTTGGAAGCCGAAATTTGGAAATAAAATCATTTTGCTAATTTTTCGTCAGTTAAATCGGCCCTAGTATGGTAGTACATTGTTTTTTACTTCGTGGAGAGCGAATTCAGACATGCGTATCGATCAAAAAGGCCAAGAAAATTAATATCTCTTAAGGATGAAGGAATTGAAAAAATGGCTGGAACTGACGATTCGCCCCTTAATCCTACAAAACTTCTACTTGGGTCAAAAAGCACGTGACAGCTAAATAGATGAACAACTGAACCGGGATGCATCAAAAAAACAAAGAATAGTGCTTGAGCTTTTTCGGTAATAGTTTCCCAAATAAGTCAGATTTTAATGGGGAAAGCAGCACGTGTATCACTGTAACTAAAAAATGATGTTACTTTCTCTGCTGAAAAGTATTAAAATTTGGATGTCCTAGATGGATTATAATTCTATTAGCGTGACTTGAGAAAAGATCCGATGAGCATATGCTGTGCTGCTTTTACCATTAAAATCTGATTTATTTGGGAAACTATTTCCGAAAAAGCTCAAGCACAATTCTTGTTTTTTTTATGCATCTCGATTCAGCTGTTTATCTACTTAGCTGTCACACGCTGTTTTTGATCCAAGTAGAAGTTTTGTAGGATTAAGGGGCGAATCGTCAGTTCCAGCCGTTTTTTCAATTAATTCATCCTTAAGAAATATAATTTTCTTGCCCTTTTTGATCAATACGCATAAATGAATTTGCTCTCCACAAAGTAAAAAACAATGTACTACCATACTAGGGCCGATTCAAAAGACGAAAACTTAGCAAAGTGGTTTCATTTTCAAATTTTGGCTTCCAAACTTTCTCTTCTTCTTTACACGAGAATTCTAGAGATTTTGGGAGTTTGATTATTAATTCAGCAATCCCTGCATATTATATTCGAAGCAAAATGTCCCACCTTTCCTCCACCAATTATATTTCAAGAGATATTTGCATAAAATCTGACATTTGTCAAAACTTTTGCAACAGCGAAAAAAGCAAAAAAAAAAAAAAAAACTTTTGTAATTTCTGATTTTCATTTCGATTATATTTTTAAAAACTCCAGACACGTATTTGGGACCACATTGTCTACCTGCAGTAGAAATTTGAAAGCATTTCGCTGAATAGTTTTCTTTTTATTCATACATTTGCATTTTGTCTAAACTTTTGCATCGCAGTGTATTTTGACTCCAGTGATTCACCGTACTTCTATTTAAGCAATCGTTGTCTGCATGAAGTCGTTCATTTTGCGATTTTTTTTAAATAAATATATTCAGTATTATTTAGTGCTGTCATTATTTCTTAAATTTAAAACCTCTGAAAAACTCCACTTTTTTCATAAGGAATAGCTTCAATACATCCCAATTAGTATACGTAATATACATTAGTTGAATATCTAGTTGCACTCGGTTTCCTAAAGACAAACTAACATAACAATAAAAATAAAGACAAAACATTTAAAAACAAATATCTTTAAAACGTTCTGTTATGTCCCTTCTTGAACGAAAGTTCTTTTTCAACAAAGCGATTCTTCAAAATAGTTTTACATTCAAGTTTAGGAAAAAAATGATGTAGTTGCAATGAAATGCATTTTTTAAATGCATTTCGTGCAAACAAATTATTTCTGTAGACTCATTAAACTGTTTAAAAGAAAAAAATAGGTAAGCGGCAGTCCATGAATGATGTCACATTTGTTTCAAAATTTTGACCACCTCCCCCTAATGTCACAAAGTGTCACCCCTTTCCCCCTCTCCTCCCCTTGTCATATGTCACGCTGCTTTACATAAGCATATTTTCCTAAAAAATGCGTAATATCAACATTTTTTGCTACCTATCCCTCTCCCTTTTCAGAAACTCACAATATTTACGAACTTTAATCAACTGGTAGCGTAACATCATTTGTGGACAGCCCCTAGTCAGAAAAAAAACTTATGAAGCTCTTACTTGAAATAAAACTCTTCATTGCTTTTCGTAAAAATAGGAGCACTGAAAGTAGCGTGCCACGTAGTTGTTAAATTACAATCAATGTACGGAGCCGACCAATAACCATCTTCTGTGGTTACCATCAAGTCCGATCCATTTTTTATCTGATCAAAAAGCTCTGAAAAGTTCCTTGATTCCAGGACCCAGAACCAATCATTTCCAGACCATCGATCTAGGAGCGAACTTCCTAAATTAAATGTCCGGACGGCTCCATCATTTCTTCTGTGTGCTGAGGGCATAAAGAACTCACCAGAGTCCGAAGAAGCAAAAACAATGCTGCTACTTGACAGTGAAAGATCACTTTCCACGTTTGTTTTCACCAGGGAGTAAAAAAAAAGTGCGTCAATCTGAAAGAAATTAAAAACAACCAAAATTAATTTAACTTAATTAATTTCAGGTAAGTATGTCTTTAAAAGTTTTTGACAAGCTCTTATAAAGAATGGTGCCCATTCACTTCAAAACATATTATAAGTAACATAAAATATAGGTATTGAAAATTGAATTGCTGGTGCAAAACTGTGTATAATCTATTCAGATAAGGAAACAAAACTAATATTTTCCAGGTCGACCAATAAAATCATATGTTATTTAAAAGGGCAATAAAATTCCTTTTTAAATAACATGTGACTTAGAGCACTCGAGATGTTAAAGTCACATGTTATTTTTCCTGATTAATGGAAACACGTTTTTACCTACTGATAGGGGAAGTATAGAGAGATAAGTGAAACGGAAATCCGTATTCTTATTACCGGAAATATATTTAGATGTCATTTGAGCTTCGGGAACTGTCAAGAAAGTTAGTGAGCCCTGTAAAGTATCCATTGGTATTATGCAAGCCACCACTGTTTTAGCCAGACTATGGTAATCATGTCTAGTCTAATCCGGTGTTGACACTACATAAATAAACCATTAACTTTCAGTTTAACAGTCAAATTCAACTAAACTTCTACTTGCTTTAATTTAATATTAATCTTCGTTTAGGTTGTATATTTTTAATTGCTTGAAACTAATATTAGAATCTGTGGTATGTTTAGTTAAAATATACAGTAATAGAACCTAATACCTAATCAATAGGTTTATGTGTGTGTGTCTTAATTTTATTCATTTTAATCTAGAGATCCAAAACAAAATACATCTTACCAAAGGTGCTGTAACTAAACTTGCTATTTTCGAACATAAATTGATTTTTCTAAAAAAAGACATGGTGAACATTTATTAATTAATTTATTCAATAATTCTTTGCTTGAGTAATTAAAAATAACAATTATTCCAGAAAATTATATTTACAAAGAATAGAAATCCGACTTTAAAAAAAATAATTAAATTATTGTAAAACTAAAGTAAAACGAATAAGACTAGTTTGAAACGTCGCTACTCTTTTTGCCGTTACAATATGTAGAGAGTTACAACTTGCATAATTTTAAATCAATAACAAAAGTAGCTTACTTCATGAATGCAAAGAAAAAAACTGTTGTAGAGAAAAAAGGAAGAAAGAAAAAAAAAATTGTGTAAATGTAGTTTAAGCTATATAAGTATGTACAATGTAGTTTAAAGCTATCATTCAGAAAAAAATAGTCTGAATTTACAAAGATGAAAAAGAATTGGGAGAAATTAGCGATAAATGTTTCTTAATTTCTCGTAAATATCCGCTCCCTCAAGTCAACGGTAGTTTCTGTTCACGATTTCTTATGTGTTCAACATTCCTAGAGCTGAATTACCAATCATAGAAGAATTTCGCATCTGGTCATAAGGACATTCCGTGTTTCAGATGCAAAATACGTAATTAATTTAAAAACTTGATAGTTCTTCAGATGTATTAAGGCTTTTTAGCATGATAGCTAATATTAACTTCGTACTGAACTGCGATACTGTTCAAGGCACATGTAAAACAAAACTCCTACTCATTACTATAGTCGTAGAATCTGACTCCGATACGATGACTTCGGGACAGGTTGAGGCTTAAGCGATTAATGGTTTTAAATAAGGGTGCAGAAAGCCAGTTTGCGTTACCGATAACGGTTATTGGCGGGGTGTCAGCATAAAAATTTCTGCTTTTTCAACAAAAACATAAGAGAGCTCGCCGAAGGTCTATCACCCCCCCCCTTTTTTATCAGACCCAGAGTATTCAGGATGAATATATAAACTCTCAGATAAAACTTTAAGCTGTGATAGTGAATATCTTTAAAGACAAGAAAATATAGGAACATGTGATAGCAAACGCATTGCTGACGCGCTATATGCACAAAGCCAGAAATTGACAAGTGTAAAACAGGTCAGAAATTTACTACACAAAGCGCCTTTGCACAATATTTTAAGTTTTAAAGTGAGTTTAAACCAGCTGCTGATATTTGTGGACAGCAGTTGTGTTACATGTGTTGCAATGACAAAGTACCGACTGTCGCCACAACGACCCATTCAATCAAGCTTTTGCCGATCGTTGAGTTGTCGTTGTCGACGCGTGAATTTGAACTACAAGCCGCAATTTTAAACAACCGCTTTAAACCTTTCTTACAAACTAAAATGATGCGTGAAATCGTTTTTTTTTAAAAATAATTCTATAAACCTGCTCTACGTCTGTCTTTATCTGGCTTCGTGTGCTTGTAGCAGGCCAGCATTGCGCTTGTTACCCTATATTTGTTATCTATCACACCGTTAAGTCTCGCCCAAGAGTTCAAATTCACTCTGTAGATTCCTAAAGCTACTGAAGCTATTTCAGGCGTGAATGGAGAAATTTTCACATACCTCAGTGTCATTGGGTGCTGTAAGGAAGTAGTGGTTGAGGACGTTAGCCGTTCTGAGAGCCGCCTTCATCTGCCTGTCGAAAATCGTCATCTTGCTCTGTTCCCAATCCAGTGCAAAGTCTCTGAGAGAGACCTTCCTGCAGGTGGAGTTGTTGGCGGCAACATTCTCGATGACCTGCAGGGCCGCGGCCAGGGGGCCGTCCCGCTCGGCCAGCAGCCTCACCTTCTCGTCGGGCCGCAGGTGCTCGGGCCGCCTGGGCCGCCCCGTCGGGGTGGACACGGGGAAGGGCGGGATCCCGGCCCGTGCGGCCCCCATCGCCAGGCTCGAGATCACGCAGAACAGAAAGGCAGCACTGCACCCCATTGAGATCCGAGGGCGAGTCGACACTCGATCAAAACTCCGAAGCCATTATTTTCTGAAATAAAAAGCACTTCTTAAAACGCACGAATAATTCGCAAGAATTGATTGCTGTTGTTGTCTTGTGCCAGCTACACTGCAAAAAAAAAATGAACTGTTGTTTTTTCAGTATAATAGTGGCAGCCGAGGTTCCAATTTGAAACTGTAAAATGCACTGTAATAAACTGTACATCTAGCAGTTTTAGTTTCTTATTGTAAAGTTAAGAATTTTACAGTTCATTTCCGTAAATTTAGCTGTATGTTACTGTAAAAATATCAGTATAATACTGGCAGCAGAAGTTCTAGTTTAAAACTGTAAATTGCACGGCAATAAACTGCAAAATAAGCAAGTTTGCAGTTTATTGCTGTAAAATTGGAAATTTTGCAGTTTATTAGTATAAAATTAGCAATTTTTACAGTTTATTGCTATAAAATTAGCTGTATAATACTGTAAAAACAGCATTCATTTTTTACAGTGTAGGCGGGCACTTTGGGGTGCGCTGCTTCACTTTTCCAACTGTACCGTCATTTGGTGTGAAGTCCGACGCACATGCCATAGACAGCCGCTTAGGCATCCGTTCACATCATATTCACACAAAGGAAGGACAAGGACAGAAGAGAGAAAGTGCATTCATACCCGAGCCAGGATTTGATCCGGGACCTGCCCATTTAGGCTAGACTTCTCTGACCACTAGACAAGGTGGCCGGTACAAGAATTGATTCTAAAAAATAAGCGGCTTCGAGGAAAAGCAAAATTTAGTCAACCAACCGAGCAGTACTTAAAAATAAATTGAGTTCAAAGTTGTTCAATAATGAGCAGTCTGTTGGAAGTGGGTTGCCATTTTGTTCACTCGATGGTTACTTTATAGTAATACAGAATTTAGCTTAAATAATTTTTGCATGCCATAGTATGTTCAGATTCTTTATAAACCATTGTGAATAACTCATTTTTTAAATTTTTGTTGGTGAACTCATTTTTGCATAACATTATCCATCTATAAGAATAACTTTAAAAGTTTACAATGTGCCTTTCGAAGGAAAAAGCATATATCTTCCTTCTGAACTCAAATGAGTATGCATTCTTCAATAGATTTATAATGAATTTTTGATTTTTTTTTAAAATTCTGCATGGAGATTTTGGCCGGACACAAAGGATTGACTCTCTTGTTAAGTCTTCTCTTTTACTGAAGATCAACAAAAAATTAATGAAGATATAAACAAATAAAGCAGTAAATAAATTAAATAAATAATAAAAGTCAAAAAATAAAATAAATAAATAAAACATAGCGAAATAGATTTTCGAGATGGGAAAATGTGTGTCTGGTCTGTCGGTATTTATCTCTCTTTCTGTCGCAGACTGCTGCAGTGACACATCCATAACAATACAATCCATCATCTTTTGCGATGCCCCTTCAACGAGTTAAGATCTGTTTTCTTTTATTGTTTTGATTTCGTAATAATTTCTTCATCTACACGAATTCTAAGTTCTCTGAAATAGATAAATCACCAGAAGCAACTTGAGCTCCCATCATCATATCGTCATATGCGTAGATTTCCGGCAGATGACGAAATGATTACGAAACCAAAACAAGGATGAAAGGAAAATGATTAACTACCTGCCGCAGAGAGGAGGGGAGGATGGAACCTATTAAGTTAGATATGCTTATCTTTTTGTGAATCGTCTAGTTCTGTAATTTCTGTCTCATAAAATTCATGCTTCGTCTGGCATTTTACAATAAACATTAAATCTGAATGCATTTAATGGACCAATAAGAAATTGAAGAAACAAGAAATTTTTCTGGAGCACTCTTTATCGTAAATAACTTGGAATAAGCTGTAAATTACTTGAATTAGCTTGCTTAATATGTACAGTAATTGTTTGATTTTCTTGGAAATATCATTTATATTCACGAAGATGTCAATCATTTTTTATTCCCAAAATAATTTTACCATCATGCTTTTAGCTCAAAGCACGGAAAGTTCTATTTAAGAAAACTTGACAGCACAGCGCGCAAGAGAATCATTATACTAAAATTTGCCACAAAAATATTGAAAATTTGAGGAAATATGAACAATAAAAGCAAATTATTTCTCACAGTGCATTCGCGAAAGATAGCAATTTATAACCAACAAAAGTTCTTAGCCAAATACATGATGTTTTTATTGAAGTGTCCATTGTTAATTAAACACTACGGAAAGATTGAGAGTCATTGAGTCGAAAGGATGGATTTTTTCATTTATTTCCAGGACGCGCAAGAAAGATTTACAGCACTCAGGAAACATAGGAAGAAATAGCATTCAGGACAACGGTGGGAATAAAACCAACGACCTTCAGAATGTAAAGTGAATCGTATACTTCAGAGCTAAGGAGGCCCAAGCCCCAGCCAAATAGATACATAGCTTTAATACATAAATAATACTAATTTAAATATAGTTAACACCAAACTAGCTGACCCGTGCGAAGCATTCGCACTTGACAGAAAAAATGCAAAAACCCGTTTTTATAAGTATTTTTTAAATAACATCAAAAATATGAGTTGTTTCTTATTCGCTGATAGTGTGAAAAAATCTTTAAATTGATGTCTTACTTTTGCAGTTTGATGAAATATCACTGAAGATATACTATATTCACAGAAAATAAAATAAAATAAAAACACCTTTGAGAAATATTACTATATATTAGATGATAATGGAAAGTTGGATTGGAATTCTACTGAAGAAACATACCCAGCCTAGATTCAAACACATGCTGTTCCCATTATAAGCACAACGATCTACTCAATCGCGCCAATTCGTCTTAAATTTTGAGTGATATTCATTGATGTAATGTGTAATAACAAACAGGAAATAAAAGTTTTTTTGGTTTTTTTTTTTTTTTTTTGGACAGAAAAAAAAAACTAGACCGTGGGTCTCTTTTTTATCATTAGCCGTCACGATAAGTTTTAAAATGAGGGGTAAATCATGGAATTTGATGAAGAAGTAAGGAAGGTCTCACGAAGTGACGGGAAACATGCAAGATATTTGCCCCAATCATTCTTTATTTAATTTTCTCCAAGTGAATAAATTCTTTCTGATTAATGCTAGACACTTAACTG
>JAXGGA010023397.1:0-13534 GCA_038373865.1 Uloborus plumipes | reverse complement strand
TAGCATTGTTCAAGAACATCCTCACTACATTTTTTGCAAATCTTTTTATCTACAGTGTCATTTATTATGGTAATGTTCCTCAGTCAACAATAGTGATTTTTCTGTGTTTAAGTTTTTTAAGGGTTTCCTTTTTGGAGGACCTGAATTTAATGTTTTGTCTGATCGGAGTTTAATTGGTCTGTACTCATCTCTTTCTCTCTTTTTTATCATTTTGGTGAATTTTTGCCATTAATTAGCCCATTTATGCCCAGTAGCCTAAAAACGGGACGCTTGTTAGTTACTGCATACAAAAACCTGTAATGGGTATATCATTATACTAAACTGCCGTGAGCAGGTAAAGGGCAGTAACTGCAAATTTTTCGATTTTCATTTTTTTGAATTTTTGAAATCTATGTTACATATTTTTTATGGTACAAGCATCTTTTTTTGGTTTCCGATGAAAAAAAAAAACTGTTTTTTAACCACTGGTAATTAGCAGTAACTGCATTTTTCGTTGCTGTGGGCAGGTAAATGGCAGTATCTGCATGTCTGCAGGATGAACATAATATGAATCGCTGTGCAAAACTAGCATCAAGCCGCAAAAACCGTTTTCCTTTGTACTTAAACTAAACGAAAGTAGGGGTGCCCTAATGGGAGGTAACGGGAGGTCATGGGTTGCACTTGAATGTTCCTAAGGGGTTGGTTTATTCCTTTTGGGGGAGAATCAGTGTTAATATCAAAGCAGACTTAAGTGATATAAATTGGCGTTAGCACTTTATATCGCCAAGCTTTTAGTCGCCAAGTGCTTGTCGCCAACTTGGTGACATATCGCCAAATTGGCGACAAATTTGGCGAAAAATTTTTTTTTTATGAGTTTGGGTTCAATTTAGCGCTATTGGCGGTATTTTGCGAAAAATCCACTGAATGATGCTAAAATCAGCGACATTTAGAAAATAAATTGTTGTAAATCATTTTTTGCTTTGTTTCGTGGTACATTTGGGGCATAAAAGTTTGAATTGTCATCTTGCTCATTCCAAGCATTATTTTAACACTTAAGGCATCTACTAAAAAAATTTACACGTAAAAGGAAGTAGTGTGGGGTCCATACCAGATTTTTTTCTTTCAAATAAAGTTTCTCTCCACTAGCAAACAATATTTTTCACGATTTCAAAGATACACAAGCCAAACTTGGCAGACGACAAACAAAAATGCAGCAATGAAATGATTTTATTTACATTGTTTTGTTTTCTTTTAAGTACAGTTGCTTTCATACTAACAGACGATAGTTTTTGCAGTTTAATCCCTAGCTGTTGCATTTTTAATAGTTCTATGAAAAAAATCGTCAGCACAACAAGCATTTCAAGCGCTCTTTTTCTCAAAGTGATTTCTTGTTTTGATGCAAAGTACAAAGCATTGACTAATTTGTAGTAATTTTAAAACATCTGGTGTGCACGCCACACTACTTCCTTTTACGTTTAAATTCCATAATAAATGCCTCAAGTGTTAAAACAGTGTATTAGAGTGAGCAAGATAATAATTCAAACATTTACACCCCCAGTTTGTCACGAATCAATGCAAAATAATGTTTTACAATGATTTATTTTCTAAATATTGCCGATTTTAACATGATTCAGTGAATTTTTCGCAAAATGTGCCCAATAGCGCCAAATTGAATTCAAATTAAAAAAAAATAATAATTTTTTCTCCAAACTTGTAACCAACTTGGCGGCAAACACTTGGCGACCAAAAGTTTGGCGATATATCGCCAAGTGGTTGCACTAAATCATATCACTCAATCTACATTGAAATTAACATTGATTTACCCCAAAGAGGGGTAAAAGACCCCCTTGGGAACATTCGAATGCAACCACAAGGGGAGGTGCACAACGACCACCCTCAGAACCTACATACCAAACTAGAAGCTTCTACGGCATACAGTTTTTGAGTTATGCGACATACATACATACATATACGCACATACAAACGTACAAACAAACGCACATACATACAAATATACATATGTACGCATATGCATACGTACATACAGACGTCGCGAGAAAACTCGTCGTAATTAACTGGGGCATGGTCGAAAAGGATATTTCGGCTGTTTATATGTTAGTAGGTACATATGCATGTGCTGATAGGTCGAAAAAACTACTCAACATCCATTCGGGGGTGAGCAAAATCAAAATTTAGACCGAATTTTGAGTGAAATTTTCTTTGTGATCACAATACTTTCTTTACTAAGTAAAAGGAAGTAAAAATGGCTGAAGAATCATCAAGTTTTACTTCATATTTTCCATAATACAATACAGTTCATTATATTTTTTAATTATGTTTCGCGTTCGTTTATATTAAATCTATATCAAGTGGATACACGGTATTTATGTATATTTTTAAATAAAACATATGAAGGGTCAGGGGGAAAAGCCACGGTAGTCACATTTGATTCATTTTGAGAAAAACGAAATTTAAACTTTACGAACTTATAAACTTCCCCAGTATACTTGTTCTAAAATGACAATAATACATGGACTACAGTGTTTTTTCACGAATATTACATATACTAAACGAAATTACACTTATTTTTCTAACAGGTGGTAGCATCAGTTTAAATTCAACAAAAAGTGGACTACCGCGGTTTTTCCCCCTGACCCTTTATATCATTCACAATCTTCATATATTATTTCTCTAAGCCGAATCCTATACCCGGTCGAAACTCGCTCATTTCTTTATCGAATTGCATGAAAATTTATGATTTTGAAGCTTATCCCGCGGGCTATTGACGAAAATTAGACCCACCCTCTAAAAAGTGTCGGTTCGTTTTTTATTCGAACTTCAATTTTTGGGCACAAAATTGATTCTATCTAGCGAAATAATTGTCGGATCGTCTCCATTTTGATTTCATTCGAAAGATTTTAAAAAATGCGTTCTTTAGAACGTTTCTCCGCTAGCGCCACGTAACGAGAATCTCGAAAATCCACGTTTAAGCGACTTATAAGCGATTGAAGTTTGAAAAAGTTAAATTTTTTGCTCAACTGTTAAAATCGTTATACCATTGTTGTTCAAATCAATTTTAAATGCGACATTTCAAGCCAAGGCTTAGCTCGGTAAACCTTAATTGTAACTTTTATTGTTTCAAAATACTATGGTAGTTTTGCGATAACGTTAGTATTTAGTTTAGTAGTAGCCTTGGGTATTTGATTTTAATATAGGGTATTACTTTTGTAGTAGTTGTAAAAGTGAACGTGTCTTTGATCTCTTTGAAAAGTTGTCAGAACGACGGCAGTTGATGGCGATGTCGTGCAAACGTACAAGATTTTACATTTTTTTTTTTTTTTTTTTTTTGCGGAATTCCGCACGGGTCACCTAGTGCAATAATATATTTCGTAATAACATATCTATTCCGCATGTTGTCGAATATGTAAATACTGGACATTTAGTAGCATACTGTGCAGTTACTGTCGACTGCCAGTCAATTCCGCATGGCAATTAGAGTGAAAAGGGTAGGTAAACGGCAGTATCTGCTTTACCTCTCTATGCGCTTGCAAAATCAAAATTCAATCGATTACCCAAAAAATATATCGGTATAAACATATAGTATCGCCTATGTTCGAAGTTCAATGTTTTATTGATCTTTGTGGGAAATCAAAAACGCGTTTCTTCAATTATCTCGAAAACTCATTTTTGCAGATACTGCCGTTTACCTGCCCATGGCAGTAAAGTTGTTTTTCACAAGTTACATAGTCCTTCTTCTTGAGAAAACCAGTTAGAGCCACTATTTGGACATCAGAGTTTATTTATTGACAGCTATTTTCAGACAAATCAGTCAAGTAACGATCCAGCATGGGTAGCCACAGAAAGTAAGTTTTTTTTGCGAACTTATTTTTCATAAAATTAAACCATTTTAAAATGATTTGCTTAAAATTGAACAGAGATGCCTTCAGTAATTTTACTTTGCAAAAGTAAAGTCAAGTACTTTGCTCACATATCTGCAAAATATCCCATAAACAGGACGTTGAATCACTTAAGAAATATGGCAACGGCGAACTATTTTAAGCCTAAAATGTATGTAAACCATTCCAAGTGAGAGTTGTAAGAAGATAAAAATTGAAAAAAAAAATGTTAAAAAAACTTGGGCATAAATGGGTTAAGATGGTTGATGTATTTTCAAGCTAATATACCCATAACTATACACTGTGTAACGAGAGCAGGCGTCTCAAAATAAAATTAATTTCCCCCTCTCCGCACTTTTCCCCTGATGGTTGTCATAGTTACGGCGCTATGGACTTCTCCCCCACATAGCTTTTGCAACAATGGTTAAATGCGAACGGTTAAAATTGCTTTGCGCGTAAACTACTATTCTATTGAAAAATCAGCGTTGATAAAGCACAACTTTTCCTTAGAAATTTTTGCTTTGTTTATGTATGACTAGATTTGTTAGAAAACGTTGAGAAATAACTGAGACATGAGGATATGAATAAAAGCTTAAGCCTAATTCGATAAACATAAAATAAATGAAATGACTCAACAGCAGTGCATTAAAAAAGAAAAAAATGGAAATTTTTTCCTACGTACAGTTTCCATGAAGACGGCGAAAAACTTCTGAACTTGATACGCCTATTCTAAAGTAACCGAGTAGTCAATTAAAAGTATTTTATTCATTTGACCATAATTCATTTTTTGGCCTGTAGTACTCAAAATTATTATTTAGGATGGATGGTAAACTGTGGCAAACAATAAATAAGAAATGCAGCAGTAAAACGGTTCAATTTGTTTTTACTTATTTATTTGTTTTGCTGTCGTTGTTCAGATGAGCTTTTCCAACGCTATTTTTCAGTTTTAATTTGTTTTATTGTTGTTTGAATTTAATCATGAAAAAGGGCCGTTTTTCAATAAAAAAATAATAATTTGTAGCACGCTATACCTATATTTTACGGAGGCGTTAAAATTACAGTACACTAAATCACGTTTCCACAGAAATCATAATACTTGAGTTTCTTCTTTAAGCAGAAGTGCATAAATTGAGAATTTAAATGCTAGAGGTTTTTAAATTAAAAAAAAAAGTTCAAGTTATTAAAAGTGTCTATTACTGTCAAGCGTACTACATAAAACTAGACAAAGAAAAATGAATAAATAAAGAGATAATTAAAAAAAACTGAATGTTGCAGATTCGAGCCATTTACCCAATGTCTCAGAATTTTGCTACCGCACACATCACAGTAAAACGAAGAGACTAATGCTAGAAACCAAAACGTAAAAGCAAGAACAACATTTATTTAAACACTAGCTGCCAGGGCAGCTAGATTAGCTTCCTGCGGCATACTGATGCATAACGTCCCCCCTCTCTAACTTTTACCTCATTCTGAAATTATATTATTTGATATAATTTAATGTTCATTCCATTTCAAGACATACCACGCACGTGGCCCGGCGTTGCACGGGCACTTCGTGCCCTGAAAGTAGTGAGAAAAAAAATTTAAAGAAATTACTCCCCGCCAAGGCGGCTCGCTTACAGGCGCTTCACGCCTTTACTTTTTTCCTATATAAAAAAATCATTCGAATTATTGAGATGCTTCACGCCTTCAAGATGGTGAGGAAAGTTTCAGTAAGTTCAGGTCGCTCAAAGAAAAAAAGCAGACATAGATACTCAGTTTTTAAAATAAGTAGATGGCTCTTCAACAAATAAATGTTTCAAAATATTACCAGTAGCTAGCGATAAAAATTCTACGTAAGTGGTCCGCTTATGAGTTTCGTGTTTGATTTAGTTAAGCCTTCATTCAAAATTCTCATTATCATTGTTATTATACTGTTTCATAGCAACGACGGTTTGCAAGAATGGATTTCATATTTAATCATTTATTAGGCTTAATCGCTTTAAACTTGACTACTTATTAATTGATATCTTCGCTAATTAAAATCGTATAATTATATCAATTGAAACTAAAGAAGCTTGAAAAATTACCTATCTATCGGTACCTGGTTCGACTTTCAGTTCATTGGCGTTCAGGAGAAAGAAGCGTGACATAGAAAGATAGAAAGATAGTTAGAAAGAAAGATAGTGAGAAAGATACTCAGTTTTTAATCTACTTATATTAAAAACTGAGTATCTTTCTAACTATCTTTCTTTCTAACTATCTTTCTTTCTAACTATCTTTCTTTCTAACTATCTTTCTTTCTAACTATCTTTCTATGTCACGCTTCTTTCTCCTGAACGCCAATGAACTGAAAGTCGAGCCAGGTACCGATAGATAGGTAATTTTTCAAGCTTCATTAGTTTCAATTCATGTAATTATACGATTTTAATTAGCGAAGATATCAATTAATAAGTAGTCAAATTTAAAGCGATTAAGCCTAATAAATGATTAAATATGAAAGCCATTGTTGCATTGCAAAACGTGGGTGCCATGAAACAGTAATAAAAATGATAATGCGAATTTTGAATGAAGGCTTAACTAAATCAAACACGAAACTCATAAGCGGGCGACTAAGGCAGGAATTCAAGTGAAACACGGACGATCGCAACTCACCAATGCAATCGCAAATTCCCAATTTTGGATACGTTGCAATCGCTACGAGATGCGATTCTAATGTAATTCGACTTCCAGTAGCGATTGCAATTTGCGATCGCCTCGAAGCGATTGCAATGGTGTTTCACTTGAATTCCTGCCTTACATAGTATTTTTATCGCTAGCTACTTGTAATATTTTGAAACATTCATTTGTTGAAGAGCCATCTACTTATATTAAAAACTGAGTATCTTTCTCACTATCTTTCTTTCTAACTACCTTTCTTTCTAACTATCTTTCTTTCTAACTATCTTTCTATGTCACGCTTCTTTCTCCTGAACGCCAATGAACTGAAAGTCGAACCAGGTACCGATAAATAGGTAATTTTTCAAGCTTCTTTAGTTTCAATTGATATAATTATACGATTTTAATTAGCAATGATATCAATTAATAAGTAGTCAAGTTTAAAGCGATTAAGCCTAATAAATGATTAAATATGAAATCCATTCTTGCAAACCGTCGTTGCTATGAAACGGTGATAACAATGATAATGAGAATTTTGAATGAAGGCTTAACTAAATCAAACACGAAACTCATAAGCGGACCACTTACGTAGAATTTTTATCGCTAGCTACTGGTAATATTTTGAAACATTTACTTGTTGAAGAGCCATCTACTTATATTAAAACCTGAGTATCTATGTCTGCTTTTTTTCTTTGAGCGACCTGAACTTACTGAAACTTTCCTCACCATCTTGAAGACGTGAAGCATCTCAATAATTCGAATGATTTTTTTTATATAGGAAAAAAGTAAAGGCGTGAAGCGCTTGTAAGCGAGCCGCCTTGGCGGGGAGTAGTTTCTTTAAATTTTTTTCTCACTACTTTCAGGGCACGAAGTGCCCGTGCAACGCCGGGCCACGTGCGTGGTATGTCTTGAAATCGAATGAACATTAAATTATATCAAATAATATAATTTCAGAATGAGGTAAAAGTTAGAGAGGGGGGACGTTATGCATCAGCATGCCGCAGGAAGCTAATCTAGCTGCCCTGGCAGCTAGTATAAGTAGACTAGCTGCCAGGGCAGCTAGATTAGCTTCCTGCGGCATGTTGATGCATAACGTCCCCCCTCTCTAACTTTTACCTCATTCTGAAGTTTTATTTGATATAATTTAATGTTCATTCGATTTCAAGACGTACCACGAACGTGGCCCGGCGTTGCACGGGCACTTCGTGCCCTGAAAGTAATGAGGAAAATGTCAAGAAACTACTCCCCGCCAAGGCGGCTCGCTAACAGGCGCTTCACGCCTTTACTTTTTTCCTGTATAAAAAAAATCATTCGAATTATTGAGATGCTTCGCGCCTTCAAGATGGTGAGGAAAGTTTCAGTAAGTTCAGCTCAGGCGCGGATCCAGAGTGGGGTCATGGGGATCATGACCCCCCCCCTTAACCGACCAAATATAGCAAACAATTGCATTTTTGGGCCTTATTTTACGAAAAAACTGCCAAACCACCCCATTTTTGCACAAAAATTGCACTTTGACCCCCCCTTTCCGAAAATGACCCCCTCCTTAACCAGAAGCTGGATCCGCCCTTGGTTCAGCTCGCTCAAAGGAGAAAAAGCAGACATTGATACTCAGTTTTTAATATAAGTAGATGGCTCTTCAACAAATGAATGTTTCAAAATATTACAAGTAGCTAGCGATAAAAATACTATGTAAGTCGCCCGCTTATGAGTTTCGTGTTTGATTTAGTTAAGCCTTCATTCAAAATTCTCATTTTCATTTTTATTATTGTTTCATGGCATGGCAACCACGTTTTTCAATGCAAGAATGGATTTCATATTTAATCATTTATTAGGCTTAATCGCTTTAAACTTGACTACTTATTAATTGATATCTTCGCTAATTAAAATCGTATAATTATATAGATTGAAACTAATGAAGCTTGAAAAATTACCTATCTATCGGTACCTGGTTCGACTTTCAGTTCATTGGCGTTCAGGAGAAAGAAGCGTGACATAGAAAGATAGTTAGAAAGAAAGATAGTTAGAAAGAAAGATAGTTAGAAAGATAGTTAGAAAGATAGTTAGAAAGATACTCAGTTTTTAATATAAGTAGATACTGAAAAACTTTAAAGTTACGCACGCATGTCAGCTTAGCAACTGTTATAACTCCGGCAGTTTTATACATTGAGAACAAAGCTGTTGCCACAAAAAGCTCACATTAGAAATAGTTAAAACACATGATAAGTATGATTAAATTGACTAGGAAAAACACAAAAATTTCATCTGGTAACGACTGTTGCCGTGTAATGAAACAGACAACTCTGAAATATTCCAAGAACTAAATAAGTCCTCAAAATTTGCTCCAATAAAATTAAGAAAAAACTTAGGGCCTAATTCAAGTGAAACACCACTGCAATCGCTTCGAGGCGATCGCAAATTGCAATCGCTACTGGAAGTCGAATTACATTAGAATCGCATCTCGTAGCGATTGTAACGTATCCAAATTAGGGAATTTGCGATTGCATTGGTGAGTTGCGATTGTCCGTGTTTCACTTGAATTCCTGCCTTAGAATAGTGACGAAAAACAATGAATGAAATACCGGATTCTTCATTTACGATTCAAACATCCAAAAAGATTTGAGAAATATTTTTTAACAGAGAGATAATGTAGATAATAGACATATGATATTTTTAAGGTCAAATAACTGACAGTTGTGAAATAGAATGGATTGAATGAACAGTCAAACAATGAAAAGATTTTAATTCTATGTTACAATAAATGTATTTTCTTCATTTACACTAACTTGGAAGATAACAATAAATAATGACCCTCAATTTGCAACTGCAATCACTGGAAAGTCCCTGCATTAAACGTGGCTTAAGATCTCTATTCACTGTCAGAAAATTCTTGCATTCCATCAGAAAGGGACTTAGTCGTTGAACCCGAAAAGTTATTTTTTACTCATAAAGTTAGGACAGAATTTTCATCTCTCGGCGATTCTTTTTACTTTAAGTTAAACGAATTCTTTAACGGAAGAATTTCGGAATACGGAACCTGTCAGAAGTTTAATCATGGACCTATTTTTCACATTCTTATCGCTAACGATAGCAATCAGTTGAAGCAGCAACAACAATAGAAAACATAAATCTTCAAGTATGGACTTTTCTAATAAGTCATGCTTTAAAGAAAATAACAATTCTAAAGAAAAAAATATAAATAAATAAACAACAAAAAAAAAGTAGCCATACATCCTGAATCTTCATCAAGACGGTCTCACCATAAGCGTTTTTTAAAACCAGGGATTTTCGAAGGTTTCCAATCTAAGATGTTGAGAGTCCAAGAAATACATTCATAAAAAAGGGACTGCAGACATTGGAGAAAGAAATATGCAGCATTCGATACTCACCTAAATGTAGGGAAGCTTAAAGGATCACTGCAACCGTCACGGTGGTCTAACGTAGTTATGATTAATGACATGGAATCAATGTAGAATAATGCCATTTTGAGCTCTGCGAAGATCATGCAAATCAGGTCTGAAAGTTTGAGCTTTTTGTTTTTGATTTTTTTCCCGTTTATATATTTATGAGAAAAAGAAAAGGCATGCATCTGATTTTTAGATTTGGGTATTTTTGCTGTTTTTGTGTTATTGTTTTCTCTTATTATTGTTTTATGTTAGTTGGAAAACTTTTGGGTTTTAAAATCAAAGTGATTTTATTATTGGCAATGAGGGAAGGATTTAAAAAACTGTGCTGTGTAAATTTGCGGTTGCAGAGGCTGTCAATTATTTGCGTAATTTTTATTACGAGATAAAACTTTTGTAGGAAAATTAAGAATCAAACATTTCTTTGAGAACTTGTGGAACATACCGCGTTAAAATAAAAATTAAAAGAAAATAACTTAATAAGTTTCACAAAAAAATCATGGGGCCAAAAAATTGAAAAAAAAAAAAAAAAGAACCAGAGTTTATGCGTTTCCTCAATAAAAATATTTTTAATGTCAAAATTGCAAAATATTTGTACATAGACGCTTTTTTTTTTCAGTGCAAAAATTTAAACTCAAGGAAAATGTGCCACATTGAAATAATTATTTGTGAAGTTTCAGTCATTTGTCTGACATTTTCAACCACATAAAATAAATTTATGCAATATAAAACATTTTCTAATTTAGTCAGTTCTAATCTCATTTTTAACCCAGATTTTTGTGTCTTTTACCGTTAAGTTGAACGGTAAATGTTAAAATGTTTAAAATAATCAAACAGTCTTAGTTGAATAAAAAAAATGTGTTGCTTGTTTATTTAGTTTACCTAGGACACAAATACCATAAAAACCTTTGAAGTTAGAGAAATATTATCAAAAGTCTGTTTTATATCTTTTTTCTCCTACGCATTTGTCTTGGAAATTTCAACGGGAGCATTAACTTGTAATTTTCTCCTTCATAGGTAAGAAACAGAGTCTGTTCAAGGCTTAAGTCTAGTAAATTAAATCATCGGAGTTAGTTCATTGCAATTACTAGGCTTACGTACTGGTAAAATAAAGGAACCGAAACCAGCGCGAAATATCATTAGTGCATGACATGATTACTTATATGACACTGTTAAATGATAGTTGGCTTTCTTCCGCTTAAATTTAAAGCTATTTTTTTGGTTAGATATTTATATGGATATAACAAAAAGAATGATAAAAATATTTACTTGTTTTTCTTTCTTAAATGAAGAATATGCATTAACGAAATGTCACAACTACGGATGCACCGATTAATCGGCAGTACTGATTAATCGGCCATAATCGGCAAAATCGGGCCGATTAATCGGCCAAAAATATTTTTCAAACATCATTCTTAAAAGCATACCTTCACTAAGAAACTATCTTACTACTATTATATATGCGAAAGTTTGTATGGATGGATGGATGGATGTATGTATGGATGGATGTATGGATGGATGTATGTTTGTTCCTCTTTCACGCAAAAACTACTGAATGGATTTTGATGAAACTTTTACCATAATGTAGCATATACATCAGAATAACACATAGGCTATAATTTATAACGATATTCAAAAAAGTTCGATCGGTAGCGTCTTTTTCATTCCAATTTAAGGTACATATTTCTCATAAATCAAAAGGCATTGATCAAACTAACTCAGTATTTAGTGTATCATCTCAACTCCCTGTCGAAAGCTAAAATTGCGGGCATCATTTCTTCTTTCCGTATTTAATGTCCAAGGCTTTTCTCAAGTCAAATCATGAAGGTTTTTTTTCCAGCTTCATGGGGAATATCCAGGCTTTTACCATGATTTGTATTTAAAACGTTTTGTAGTCTTAGTTGTGTAAGTAGAATATTTATCCTTAAGCAATGTGTTTTTTAATGTGCATTGCTGCGTGAAAATATTATTTTTTTAGAATAAATTGTATTCCTTTGTTAGTAAATTGTTGACTGTATCAATTATTTTCACAAGTTTCGTGAATTTGTCGGTCCTGCTTAATCGTCTAACGGATAAACGAATAAAATATCCTGGAACTAGATATTTCCCATGCCATAGACGCAATGCTAAAGATTCCGCTTAATCGAATTCTCCGCTTAATCAAATAATATTTCTTGGAACCGACAGTATTCGTTTGAGCGGGGCCGACAGTATGTGTTTTAGTGTTTTAGAGTATCGGTAATGTAATCGCTTGAAGAGATTGGCAACTAATAAATGGATTAGGTTCAGTATTTTCCACTTTAATGGAACTTTAAATACAATTTTACAGTATTTTTAAAAATTTGTTGGCGTTGATTGGGCGGTACTTACAATTGGTCACTTAGAATACAATCGAACAGGTATCTTGCCGAATTTGTTGCAAAAATATTATAATAACTAAGATTATGGGTAATGTTTTCCACTGACGCCAGTTCTGGCGCCAAAGACTATGTAATAATACTTTACTTCTTACGATATAACTAAAATAAAACGATTGATGTCTGATATTTGTAGACTGCGCCAAAATCTTAATCATCGAAATAATACTCCCACAGTTGAAGAACAGTTGTTTTTTTTTTTTTTTTTTTTGGCCGATTCCGTACGTTGTCATTAAAAAACTTTTGAAACTTACGTCAAAGCAGAAAGTAATCCGCATACGAAATTAATCAGACCCCAAAATTAAAATTACCATTAATTTGTGTTTTTCGCACAAATAATTGTCAAATGCTCCCTACTAATTTCGAAATCACTTAGGACAAAAACTTTTAGCGTCATTTCATGGTCAGCAATATTTTCTTAGCATTAAATGACAATTTTTCTTTGACAAAAATTACTGGCTTAATAATACCTAAGCATATTTGCATAAAGTAGGGAGGGGAGAAAAATTATCCTAGGTATCCCAAAACAGTTACCGCAAATTTAGCGACATTTTAAATCGTCAAAGCGGTACGTTTTGAGTTCTTTTAGTTTGGGGAAAAAAAGCGATTATAAATTGTTTCTCAATATTTTTACTGGCCCAGGCAACGCCGGGTATTTTTGCTAGTAATGAATAATTTCATTAACAATAATAATAATCCTAATAGTTAATATGAAGTTTTTTATAAATTAATTCTCCTACTTTGAATAAATATACATAGACAATGTTGCATTATTTTTCATGTGGCGACAGTTTTCTCCTTAATACAGTGCTTTTAGATAACCTCTAATTTTCACAAGGAATGTCAAAGTCTTGAATTAAACTGCTACTAATTACTAACGAATTTAAATCAAAAGTACTCCTTAATTGGAGTACTCACCACAGCGTCCCCTTCATTCCTTT
Source organism: Uloborus plumipes (assembly GCA_038373865.1). Taxonomy (NCBI): domain Eukaryota; kingdom Metazoa; phylum Arthropoda; class Arachnida; order Araneae; family Uloboridae; genus Uloborus; species Uloborus plumipes. The sequence goes on along the minus strand of JAXGGA010023397.1, from coordinate 263 downwards.
TGAATTTTTATGTCCAATTAACATAATTAACAATGTGCTAATGTAATATTATTGACAATAATATGAAAATTGGTTGTCAATAATATGACATTTTCTAAAGTATTGAAATTATTGTGTGAAAATTAGAAAATGCAAAAAAAAAAAAATCTTCTCTCGGAAATAAATTATTTACTATTTCTAAATTCGGAATTACATGAGAGAAAAAATAGTGATTGTAAAATTGGTAGTATTAAAAACAATCATCTTTATCATTAATCGGCTCA
>JAXGGA010023396.1:0-13535 GCA_038373865.1 Uloborus plumipes | reverse complement strand
GGGCCTTTTTTTTTAAAAAAAAACCCGGATAAGAGAAATTCTATAAAGATTCCCCACAAAAATAACTATGTATTATAGGAACAGGTACAGTAGGGAATCTGCTTCTTATAAGTAGAATCCCCAAGTAGCACAAATAACCTTCAAACGTTTTATAAACGTTTTTAAGCGGTTGTTACAACGTTAATAACCATTTTACAACCTTTAAAAGACGAAGTGTGCTACTTGGGTCCTCTAACTAACCTCTCATCTTAAATTGACTGAAGTTTGAAAATTAATCACAAATTTAATCTCATGTAAAAGGAGGCACAAGCATTTTGGCATTAATCTAGGGACTTTTAAATAAACTTACTCACACTCAGCTAATTTATCAACAATGTTAAGAGTCCAATTGAATCGTTTATTTCGAAAAAGTAACATCTCTATTTTGATCTCCTCTGTCTCTTTAGAAAATTAAACAGCGCACGGTTATATTTTTGAATGTCATAATCAATGGTTATTTGGTAAATTATTGCAGTAATTGTGTACTTAACTAAAGGCATTTTTTCATTGATTATGACATTCAAAAATGTAACCGTGCGCTGTTTAATTTTCTAAAGAGACAGAGGAGATCAAAATAGAGATGTTACCTTTTCGAAATAAACGATTCAATTGTTGTTGTAATTAAAACTACATTGTTATGTTATAGTATTAATTTGCAACAGTGCAAAAGAAATTACTGTAGCAATTGAAACTCAAAAGGCAACAATTATTTATGAAATAATATTACCCAGTGTGAACCGGGAGAGTTAAAAGACTAAAAGAGAAAAAAAATACTTAACAAATCTTTTGTTATTTCTCCAAGAAAAGGAAATGGAAAAGATAACATTTTCAATAAACGGGAAAAGTCAGAAAATAAGAGCATTTTTTTTTTCGGGCACGACGATAACTGATCAAGAGAAAAAACTAAGAAAATTAGCTATGTGTTGAATTGATAGTTGTGATTCAAGTTTTAAAAAGGGGCGCTCCGACCTTACATTTTTGGATGGGGGTTTATGTCGCAATTTACAGAATTATACTTTGAAGTTTACAACTGATAAAATACGAATATGTACACAAAACTACGTTTTACGAAAAGAGTGTCAAGAATTATTCAAAAAGAAAGAAGAAAAAGAAAAATAAAACAGCTGCAACTTTGCAGTGCTGTCTCTAAATTTTTCGAATCATTACACGAAATTTACCGAATACAGAAATCCCACTGCCAGTGACCTCTTGTTACCTTCCATCGGGAGGCCACTGCTTGAAAGCATTACTCAAACAAGAGACAAATAAACTTAAGAAATATGTTTAAAAATATAAATATAGTCTGAGTTCAACATCAAAACCGACTTCCTGCTTTGAATACTTTCTTTTAATGCGGGAAATTTTGCCCACCCTGTGTTAGTCTCCTTCTCAATATACCTTCTTTGGCTATTTGCAGTACCTGTTATTATCGGAATATTTGACTTTAATATCTCGAATGTGTGTTTAACTTGGAGAGTAGGTTGCATCCGGAAACTCTGCCATGGGTGTTTTTGAATTTACCACTCTAAAGAAAAAAGCCAGACAGTGATTGATTACGTTTTCTGAGATATCCGTTCTTTCCGTATTTAAATGCGAAGCCAATTTTGTGTCATTCCTGTGGCTATTTTTTTTTTCCTTTTCTGTGTTTCTCGAAATGCAGATGACCTGTATGATTTATCCGTAAGAAAAATATTTGTAAAAAGATTACCCAAATGAACTCAAGGCTCACGGATGACCGTGAATTATATGTCTTGGAAAAGTCAATGTACTTTTGAGGAAATCTAAGCTGTCTATATTGCAAGCAATTAAATAACAACACATAACTCCTTTACTCTGCTGACGTTTTCGGTGCAGTTATTAACATCTCTTGAAGTGCGCTAGATCCGTTTTCTTTGATGGAGCCTGGTAATTTTGCTTTTGAAGGAATATTTGATGAGATAACTTCGTTTTCTGAGTGGAATATGGCAGTCTTCTCTCCCAAAGTGCAACACATTCAATTTGAAGTCAATGGTAAAGTCACGTGTGCTTAAAGATTCTAGCTGCAGAATAATGCGGTTGGCAATATCGGCATCTGATGAGCAATTCCAATGTAGCAGATGAATCGGTTATTTACAAAACATCTTACAAAGACTAGAAATACGTTAAATTCTTGTTTTATTTGAAGAAGTTTAAGAATAATATGTTCTTAATTTCTGCAATGTCTGCGCAGTGATTTATGGAATATATATTTATTAACACAAAGACAAACATTTGTATTTTTGCACATAATCATTCTTGTTCCAACTCCATCTTTTTTTAGATCCGTGTTGCCATCCCTAATAAATATAATATATACTTACTTAGCAGTTGCCACTCTTAACATACATGATAAAATCATAACAACCACTACATAATACAGTTAAATTTTGAAGATTTTCGGACAAAATAGTTCACTAACATTTTTTTTTTATCTTGCAAGATTCGTCCATTACGGAGCAAAAAAAAAAAATGAAATAAAATTTTAAAAAATTCATAAAAATACTGTTGCTTTAAATTTTCAAAATTTATCTGTATTTTATAGAAGTAGAATCCACATGTTCTTCATAATGTTCATGCAACAAACTACAATCTACCATGCTTGGAGTCTTTGCAAGCTGTTTTGTGAAGCAATTCGTGCTTTCCATTAAAATGGAATTTCCCGGAAGCAGCGTGATAGTAACTGATGTTCACAAATAGTTTACGAGGCTGACTTTACTTTTAATCTCTATTTTGTCACCTGTCACATACTGAAGAGTAATACAAAAGTTTGGCCCCAAATTCACTAGACACATCTGATCTGCTGATGGTAACGTTAGGCGTTAGCGCTCGTGTCTGTGATCGTTTTGCACTACACTGCAAAAAATGAACTGTTGTTTTTACAGGAAAAAATTGACAGTCGAGGTTCCAATATAAAAACTGTAAAACGCACAGTAATAAACTGTAAAACTAGCAATTTTACAGTTTCTTACCGTAAAGTTAGAAGTTTTACAGTTTATTGCCGTAAAATTTAACTATATTATACTGTAAAAACAACAATATAATACTGGCAGCAGAGGTTCCAAGTTAAAACTGTAAAATGCACGGTAATGAATTGTAAAATTGCTATTTTACAGTGATAGTACTGTAAAATTAGTAATTTTAGTTTACTACTTCAAAATTAGCTATTTTTAGTTTATTACCATAAAATTCGCTGTATATTACAGTAAAAAAATTCTTCTTTTACAGTGTACATCACGAGAGGTTTTGTGCCTTAATACACTTGTAGAGATACTAAGAAGAAGAAGCAAGCATTTTTCAAAAATAAATAAATACATAAATAAATAAATAAAAACAACTTCAACTTTATTCTTACTTCTATTTATTATATTTATTTATTTATTTATTTATTTATTTTATTTTTCTTTTTGTAGTTGGATCATTTTAGTGAAATCACAGTGGTGTGTTGCTCGGCTTAGAGCTTATATTGGGCATTATCTACATTTTTTTCAAATTAGAAATATTTATTGAGCACTTTTTTGACTCCACTTTTCCCCTTCCTAATTTTGACTGCGAATTATTTCCTGGAATACTTTAGCTTTGATTTTATGCAATTTGTGGACCAGGTTTTAATACTTCTTGCAACACTACTGCACTGAATACTTGATTCACAAGAAGGTGACATAAATTTAAGTATCTTCCTTCTGAAATTCACCAGTCTTAGCTGTCAGGAATATTCGGAATCTCACCCGAGGTCTGATGAATGCATTTTACAGGATCTCTTTCTTTTTGGTGGTGATTGAAGGATAGAGATAGCTGTGTATAGTGCATGAGGTAGTTTTCAGCTAGCGTTGTGAATGTCGGATGAAAGTAGACTAGATTTTTTTTTTTTTTTTTTTGTTAGTGGTGTTTCACGGCTTGTTTGAGATGCAAACACAAATGCTAAATTTATATCCCTAAAACTGCGTTTATGCTTCGTAATTTGAACTAATGAATTGATACAAGTAGACGATCAAGAAATATTTTTATTTAAAAAATAATTGCCTTGAATCGACAGTTATGTTTAAATCAATCTGTTTTGTTATTTATTACAGTGAACTCTCACTTATACGCCGCCTCATTTATGCGCCTTTTTCACTTATACGACGATTTTGAATGTTCCCAGCACATTCCAAAGCAAAATAATGATAGTATCATTCGTTTATGCATCACTTTAAAAATGAATATTTCACTTATGCACCGAATTTTCCGCAAAATGTAAAAAAAAAATATTGATTTTCTTAAAAAAATAAGCATATTTCTTCACTTTCCTCTCTAATCTTTCGCCTTTGGAAGGCATTTTTTCCGCATGAACTAGAGTTCGGAGAGGGACAATTACCTATTATGGATCGTTTTAAAAGGACCAGTTTGTGATTAGGTACGCTACAATTTTTGTTTTGGCTTTATCATTGTAGTTACGTTACAGTAATTGCCGAACCGCAGTAATATGTTCCTTTTCTATAAACACATTCTCATTCATTCTGTATGTTGTGTTTTAGTCCTTTGAATAGGCTTGTTCACTTATACGTCTCTCTCACTTATGTGCCTTTTACTGTTGGTCCCTTGGGCCGGCGCATAAGTGAGAGTTCACGTATTATTATTATTTAAAATTACATTTATACTTACTGGAATGGCAATAGGCGGTGACACGACAAATCAAAAAAGAGAAAGAAAAAACAACTGTAAGAATTAGTTTATTTTAAGTAATTTTCGAGAGTTAAGTATAGTATCGAGAAAACTCGTCGATACTTGAATTTTAATGGAAAGTAAAAAAATAAATGTGGAGGTTTCAACTGTTGAAAAGGTATCTTGCTATCATCAAGCAACAGTGACGATACTATAATCAGGGTGCCCAGCCCATCCTTCCCCCAAGATCAATGGCGCAACCCCCCCACCCCAGATGTTTCACAACCCTCTTGTGCTTGTTATTTTTATTTTTACCCCCCTTTTTCATTTTATTTATTCTTTTTTTCACTTTATTTTTTGAATATTATATATGTATTTTTTAAATTTTTTTATTTATTTATTTTTTATTTTTTAAACAGTATTTATTTATTGATTTATTTATTGATTTTTAAATATTATTCATTTATTTTTTAAAATGTAATTATTTTTTTTTATGTATTATTAATTTTTTTAAAGTTCGAATTGTGCTCAGAATAGAATCGCTTTGTTTTCCCTTTCAGGCATTCCAAGCACACACACGCACACAAAATAAACAAATGAATAAAAAACTAATTTTTCAGCAATAAAAGAAATAATTTAAAATAAAATAAATAATTAACAAATAATTTCAACTCATAATTAAATTAGTTTTAAAAAATCCCTACCAAAAATTTTGATGGCGCAGCTTGTAATATAACCCCTCCCCCCCCCTCCCTGTGGGCACCCCTGATAAATAACAGCATTCTTACTTGTTCGAGAAAGAAAAAAAACTGCGAACATCATTGCACAGGATTTATTTTAAACTGAAAGATTAAAAAAATCAGCCGATCTGCACCGTTAACTTTCCGAAACGTTCACAAGAATACCCATAGTGCGAGGCTGAAGTTAACAAGCAAACGTTTTCTGACTCTTATCGCCAAGATAAAATCGCTTCAAACTCTTTCAGAAAGATCTTGATTAATTAAATTTTAAGCGTTCCGATTTCGGGAAAGGCTTGTGGCTTGTAATTGAATAGCGCCAATCCATAACGCAAGAAGCTCCGACTTTTGATGGAGTCCCACCTCAAGTCACTCACAGGCAAAATATCGGAGAGCATTAATTATTCATGAACCCTCGACGCTAATTCCAGGACCATAAGGCCGTAGTTTATGAATAATTAATAAGCAATTTTTGTCTGTTTGCTTTATGGTCCGCACTTGTGGCACGTGCAGGCCTCTATTTCGGAACGGAAGCGTCCCCAGCTCTTGACCCGCGACCTGATCTTGCTGTTAGCCAAGTCAGTGACTGCAGCCCCGAGCCAGAGTGTCTCAATAATTCCTTCCTTCTGGTGGATTATTAATTATGGCCGGACGGGAATGTGATTTTATTGATGGCGTCCACTCTTGGCTTCATTCTGCTCTTGTTTCTTCTTGTTCTTGTTGTGAGGCTTCTTCGTAGTTTGTTTTACTTTAATGGCTTCTGAGCAGAGGGAAATTGATTTGTCGTTCTTGTAGTTTTAAATTGGGCTGTAAAGAATTTTCTCACGGTCTACTTTTCAATGACGGGATGTTGATGTCTATCTTTGAGATTGATTTTAAAGATTTCGGGTGGCATTAAGTTAAAAAGTTAAAAATGACGTGATATATTCGAGAAAACTTTTCTTTCATGTCTATTTTGTCTCTATAATATTTAAAATATGAATAAAATAATCCCATTTCATATAAGTTTTCCTATCGCTAATTTTTTTTGCGTTTGAAACAGCGAGCCGAGCTAACAGGAAAAATGAGAAAAAAAAATTAAGAAGGGTGTTTTCTGATAAAAATGTTTAAATAAAAGGTTATTCCACAGAAATGTCAACCTCATCCGAAGCAAAAAAAAAAAAAAAAAGAAACCGAAGTGAAAAAAATATCAAAAAATAAAAATAAATAAATAAATAAAAATCATACAACATAAGAAGTTAAAAAAAATTGAAAAAGTATTGCAATTATCACTAAGATTAGCCACAATAAATAGTTTGCAGTGTTTTTACTGCTTGTTATTCGATGGTTACGTTAGTCACGTTACGTTAGTCACACTCCATCTTGAGTAAAAGTGACACTTAAGACTAAAAAAAAATTTAGATTAAATAAATGTGTTTTAGGTTTTTAAAAGCCAACTTTACACATTTTAAAAATATATTATTCAATTTTTAACACTTGGTTAACTTTGAGAAATCTTTGCCTCACAACATGAGCATGAATTTTGCATGCCAGTTGTTGTAGCTAAAGGACAGGAGATAGATCAAATAGACGCTCCTATAGCTTATGCTTTATTTTCCGTGTCATGTGTTGTCTTTAGTGCGTCTGGTAACTATTTATTTTAATTTTATTTGAGTTTATATATAAAGCCGTATTTTTTGTTTATTTAGAGGAAAAACTGTACTCACGCAAATTTCCTTGAAGATACGTCCTAGGGTACTGTACTGCCGTGATAAGCGCAAAAGTCGTATCTGCAGACTAGTTCAAAATGGAAAGAGCCGTTTAAAATTTTGCGCCTCAATGCATTTGATTCGGTTGTAACCTTTTCAAAATATTTCCAATGGACAAATGACCACAAAACATTGAATTTAGTTGAAATAAGCGGCAAAGAATCACCTGGTGGCCACAACTCAGTTCTAATAAGAACTGCAGATGCGAGATTTGTGCTTAACGCGGCAGTATACAGTTAGAGAACTTCGTCAACTTTAAAAATATTAGTTTCTATTTACGATAAAGCCATCATAACGTCAATGCACCTCCATTCTAAGCCATAGGCCATTTTTGTGTTGACAAAACAATACCATAAGCAAACGTGTATGTATCATCTGAAAAGAAAACTGCACCATGAAAAATCACATCCGATTTCACACTTGATAAATCGTCTCAATTTCTCTCATCAACAGGTGTTATTTGACCCGAGCGGCTTAATTTTCAATTACTTATTGAACGGATCAAGAATTACTGTCCGCCTATGGCCTATCCATAACCTTCTTCAAAACGTGATCAGATAAAAATCCAAGATTTTCAATTTCACTCTCAGCGCAATTTATGTGGGACCTCACAACACCACATAAATCTGTGGCGTCCGGTGCAAACAAACAAACAAGTAAACAAATAAAAAGAAGAAGAAAAGAAAAGAGGTATATCTGATATTAGATTCCACACACGATACAGAGGAGTGGTGTGGGCTTTCTGTAAAATTACACGCCATATTTCGACAATCGTATTTTATTAGAAAGGGTGTGTTGGCAACGCATGGCTTCGGCAGTACAGGACATGCGCTGAGATTGCTGTCCAATGAAAAGCGTGATTAAGGGGGACTTTTAGGGGACCTCTTACGTAGCCTGGAGTCAAGAGGCACACCTTTTGGTATGTCCGTGCTTGTGTTATGGTTTATTTTTTTCATTATTTTTAATTCTGAACTGCGTTTGGGGAGGTCAAAGCTAATGAAGGGTCATTTTCATTTCCGAGAAAGGTTTTTTTTCCCCGCTTAATATCTCCTCATATGAAGAACGTGATAATACAAGAAGTCATTTTTCAGGTAACACTTTGCAAAACATACAAAATATCACGTTCTAGAGGGTGAGATTAATCACGTGGTCTATAGCAGACGATTCGGCATTGATAAAAGACCTGTGAGATGGAATCTGTATTAATTACAAGCGCCTTGTGTCGGGAAGGTATAACAACCTGTAAACCATTAGGCCTTGTTTATGTCTGAAATAATTCTTTTATTATCAAGCGACGAGTATCATCAAGACTTTTCATTGCGCTGGTATATTAATTTCTGGTAGATTGAGATTAGGTTAATTAGAGCAGGAATCTGGATAGGACGATAGCCACTAATATGCGTTAATTTGTTGGTGAATGGCTTAAACTTGATAAATGAAAAACTGCTGAATATTATAATTTGTGAAAATGAAAAACAGCAGTTGTAGAATAAAATGGTTGACAACAGCAATGAGATAATTTGTAAAATTCGATGTTTCATACTTGTAGTAATTATGTAAAAGATTACTTTTTATTAAATTATTATAAATGTTTTTGATGTAAATTTATTCTTTTATTTCGCTTAAAATTCTCAAATAATTTTTAAGCAAGTTATTTAAGCCAAATTTTTAAATTCCTACGAATTGATAACTTATCATTTAGTTTGTGCACTGTTTAGTTGTGTTCTTAAAAATATAAAAGGAGCTATTTTAGTTCTATTTGATTTAAATACTAGAACTAAAAAATTATACGGAGGTTGTTACGGGATACAGGAGCTCTCCGATGGGAGGGTGTCAGTGGGACCTCCCGAAAATTTTCTTATTCAGCAAATTTTGTCTGACAATCGGCAAATTTTGGACATAATTTCAAAATTGTCGAATTTAAATATCCGAATGTTAGTTTTCATATGCTCACTGATGTGTACACACCAGGGCCGTAACTAGACTTTACTCAAGAAGCATCAACTCATCGGATTTTGCTCGGCCAATCATCGAACTCCTCGTAAACTGATCCCGTAACGCACGATGACATCGTTCCGATCAGTATCCGAGCACGGTTTTCGATCAGCTACTTTTCTTCGGAAAGCGATATCCTTCCGATCAACTTTCCCGATGAAAATAAGCCGAGCTATATTCCATCGGAAATCGATATTCTTCCGATCAAGTTTCCCGATGAAATTCATCGGCACGGGACTATTCTGCTCGTAAATTGCTCCAAATCTCATCGTATTTCGAGCAAAACTCATCGGATTTTGCAACTCCGATTCCGTTTGGCCGATGAGAATTTCATCGGGTTTCGATGAATGGCCGATCATCGGCCGATGAGATGATGCTGCTGGGGTAGTTTCGGAGAGGGTTTTATTTAACCTATTTCTCGAGAAATCTAAAAAGTCAATAAAATTTGATTTCATGTTCGATATTCTGCTGATTTTTGCTACAATAGATGTTAAAAAGGTACTAACATGAAAAATGTATTAAAAAAATGACTCATCTTTTCAATGAAGAAAAAAAATCTGGATCGATGAGTTCCGGTATATACGTTTTCATCTACGCGCATTCGAAGGAGTAGTTTTGAAATTTCTGTCTTTCGACATAATATGTGTTAAATATAGTTTGGTATTTACAAATTAGAAGAATTTTAGCGTTTTTTTTTTTTTTTTTTTTTTAGTGGTGTCAAAAACTCGAAGGGAAAGGTGTATTGTTTAGAAATTATGTTTACAATAACTACAATAAAAATAAATGCTGCAGAAAAAACACTTAATTTGTACAATTACAGTGACTTTTGAAGTGTTTCAATAACTGCTCCTTACATGCATTTCTGCCCCTTATGCCAGCACAAAATATTGAATACAGTGAACTCTCACTTATGCGCCGGCTCAAGGGACCAACAGAAAAAGGCGCATAAGTGAGAGAGACGTATAAGTGAACAAGACTATTTAAAGGTCTAAAACACAACATAAGTTCTAATGAGAGCATAAATGAGAATGTTTCTTTTGAAAAAAGACATATTACTACTGTTCGGCAATTACTGTAACGTAACTACAATGATAAAGGGAAAACAAAAATTGTAGCGTACCTTATCTTAAAGTGTTCCCTTTAAAACGATACATGATAGATGTGTGTCCCTCTCCGAACTCTAGTTCAGGGGTCTCCAACCTTTTTTACTCGATTACCAAATTGAAAATTTTTGGAAGCGAGGCGGGCCAACGGTCCAAAAATAGTTCAGTTCAGATGTTTTTTTTTTTTTTTTTTGTAACATTACGGAAACTCGTAAAATTGAGAGAGCAGTTCAGAAAACTGAAATAAAAGTCATTTTTTCCCACAAAATGTATTTTGCTCTCCAAAAGGAGTTAAAAAAAAAAAAAAAGCTAAACGAGACTAAAAACTAAATCTTTGCAATGTACTACAATTTTATTAAATGAATTTTATGAATTGATGATGATAAGAAACTTAACAATAAATGAGGACAGAGCAAGTGCAACGCTTAGGACAATTTTTAATGAGAAGATTGCATTTGTTTGAATCTTAAAATTTCAGTCCATTTAGGGTCAAACTTTGTAGTTCCGATCATTAAAGTTGATTTTAAATGTTCATTTGATAAAGAGGATCTGTACTTAGATTTAACATACTTCATTTTTGAAAATGTCTGCTCACACTTGTAGGTAGACCCAAAAAGAGAAAACATAACTCGAGCGTGATTTTTTTATGTTCTTAAAATGCTTTTCCGGGAGAGAACCGGAGAACTAAAATAAAAGTAGTTACCTTCTTTTTGGCATTCCTGAAAAGCAGTATTGAGTGAGTCGTTGGTAGTAAGTTCGATGACTTCTAGTTGGATTTCAGCAGACACTTTGTCTATATCGCGCAGTTAAAAGGATTTTGAAAAATCTGGATATCATCTGATGCACGGTCAAAGTTTTCAAAACGGCTCTTAAATTCTTCTCGTAGGTTAGACATGATATCCAAAACGTATTCCTTGGGAAAGGAAGTAGTACTTAATGCGCCTAAGTTTTTACACGTTTCAAAGTGATCAAAGTTCATCAATCCTAAATGCTTCTCGAAAAGCACGCAAAATCTTGGACTAAATTGGACAGACGGTCGGACAATAGAAATGATGACGTCAGTGTTGGCCAAAGTAGTTTAGGCAAATTGGTTTCGCCCGGATGAGATCGTCACTGCTCTGATTAATTTAATTAAAAAAAATATTTTGAAAAAAAAGGGGGGGTTGGGAATTGGAAAAACAGTTTTTTTTTCCGCGCCCGGAAAAAATCTACTCGTGGGCCGGATCCGGCCCGCGGGCCGTAGGTTGGAGAGCCCTGCTCTAGTTCATACGGAGAAAAGGCCTTCCCTGAACAATAAAGGCGAAAGGTTAAAGAGGAAAGTGAAGAAACATGCTTATTTTTTAAAGAAATTAAATTAATTTTTTTTTCATTTTACAAAAAATTCGGCGCATAAGTGAAATATTTATCTTTAGAGCGACGCATAAACGAATGATATTATCATTATTTTGCTATGGAATGTGCTGGGACCATTTAAAATCGTCGTATAAGTGAAAAAGGCGTATAAATGAGGCGGTGTATAAGTGAGAGTTCACTGTATTCAATAATGATCATTTCATTTTTAAATGCAGTTTCAAAGTAAAGAAGAAAATTAAAATAAAATAGCAACAACATTTTTTTCAGTGAGAAACTGAAAAGCATTTTGGTAATTGTTTCGAATATTTTCGAGAGGGTTTGAACCCTAAAAACCCATCCCTTATATACGGCCCTTTTACACACACAAATTTTATCTTTCGGCAAAATGTGGAGTTTCATTCTGAAAATTGAAAATTTTCGCTCTCTATATAATTATAAATATCCGCTTTCGCTCATAAAAGTTCGAAGCGCTCTTGAGGAGATATTTTGAATGCAACCCTTTTTATTAAATCTCTAGTTTTCGAATTTTCGAAATGAGTCAGGCCCTTAAGTTAAGAAAGAAATGGACTGTTTTATTTTCCAAATATTGAAGATTAAATAATCAAATACTAAATCGTTTATAATCATTTTCTCTTAAGATGTTGAAACGACTATAATTATAAATCATACCTCCCGAAACTCGTGCTTTTCAGAAACTTTTCTCACTTTTCCAAACTGCTTCTAGATTTTCGCTTGAGTATGAATTTCTCGCATTTTTAAAATGATTCAGATGAAATTGAAAAAAAAAAAAATGAAAACCCTCTATAGATTGTGTGCGAAAAATGATAAAGTATGTCAATATTAACTGGAGTATGAAGTTACGTAATTATCATTTGAAAAATAATACAATGAACTCTCACTTATACACCTCCTCATTCATGCGCCTTTTTCACTTATACGACGATTTTAAATGGTCCCATCATATTCCATATCAAAATAGTGATACTGTCGGCCCCGCTTAAACAAATACCGTCGGTTCCAAGAAATATATTTCGATTAAGCGGGGTATTTGATTAAGCGGGGATCGTAAACATTGCGTATGACATCGGATCTGGGTTGTTTTATTCGAATAAGCGGGGTATTCGTCTATCTGTTACCCGATTAAGCGGGGACGACAGTAGTACCATTCGTTTATGCGTCGCACGAAAGATAAATATTTCACTTATGCGCCGAATTTTTCCCTAAAATGTAAAAAAATTAATTTATTTTCGTTAAAAAAAAAGCAACTTTCTTCACTTTCCTCTTTGATCTTTCACCTTTATTGCTCACGGAAGGCATTTTCCCGCATGAGCTAGAATTTGCAGAGTGACAATTGTCTATTATAGATTGTTTTAAGGGGAACATTTTGTAATTATGCTGCAATTTTTACTTTCTCATTATCATTGTAGTTGCGTTACAGTAATTGCCAAACCGTAGCAATATGTCCCTTTTCTACAGAAACATTCTTATTCATTCTCTCATTAGAAACTATGTTGCGTTTTAATCCTTTGAATAGGCTTGTTCACTTATACGTCTCTCTCACTTATGCGCCTTTTTCTGTTAGTCCCTTGCTCCGGTTCATCAATGAGAGTTCACTGTAATAACAATAAATAAACATATCACAAAGTTCCCTAGATCATGTCATTACACAATCGTTGCCTTGTTTTAAGGCAAGTGTGTAGTTGTTCTGCTTTAAAAAGAAAATATCTTTCATTCGACGTGACGTTTTCATGCTTGTATTATCAACATTTTGCAATATACGATTTTTTTTTTTTTTTTTTTTTTTTTGCATCCCCGGGAGAGATTGCTTTTTTTGCTTTCGATGGTTATGAGATTTTGTGAAAAGGCTATAAATAAATATTATTTTACAATTTAATTTAAAA